>CABHPR010137762.1:0-39170 GCA_902168415.1 Peromyscus melanophrys
ATATATATATATATATATATATATATATATATATATATATATAAATAAATAAACTTTGTTGTCATCCATACCAGAAGAGGGAATCAGATCCCATTACAGATGGTTGTGAGCCAACACGTGGTAGCTGGGAATTGAACTCAGGACCTCTGCAAGAACAGCCTGTGCTCTTAACCTCTGAGCCATCTCTCCAGCCCCTGGAGGTCATCTTGGATAGGAGGTTTGTCTCATTCTTTTGGGGCACCATTTTGAGACAAAGTTTTACCATGTAGCCTTTTGGCTGGCCTGGGACTCGATATATAGACCAGGCTAGCTTCGAACTCATAGAGATCCAACGGCCTCTGCCTCCCGAGTGCTGGGGTTAAAGGTGTGCCACCACATCTTGCTGTTTCATTCATCATGTATGCCCAGCACATGGATCTGAGGCTCAGCTTGTTTGTTTCCTTTTGTTATTAAGATAGGGCTTCTCTTGGTAGACCAGGCTAGTCCCAAACTCAGAGATCCACCTGCCTCTGCCTCCCAAGTGCTGGGATTAAAGATGTGCGCCCCCCACTGCCGGGTTGTATCTGAGGCTCTTAATAAACGGCTGTTGAAAAGGACCCGGTGAAAGAGTTCAATCCACTTTGCTCAGCGGATGGAGCTGATCAAACACATGGAGAAGCATCACGGTTTCTGCTCTGGTTAATACTAGAGACCTGTTGATGAGATCTGACGCCCAGAACCAACAGGGTATCACCCATCGGCAGCCAGTCATTAGTACCGCCCTAGACAGCAAGTCCAGTGTGAGCTCGTGGTGGGCTGGATTTCGTCTGGTGGTAGACTTGAGTTGAGTCTTGGCATGTGGCTGAGAGTTGCCCTGATACACTGAAGTGGTGAGAAAGGACACTGCAGGCCGAAGCCTGGAGGGGAGGCTCTCCTCGGCCTCTTCGCGGTTTCTTACCCCCTGGCCCTGTATGTCTGCGCTCTAAATCTCCGCTTGCCTTCTTTCCCTCCTGCCTTCCCTTCCTCTTTCTTCCTTTTTAGCTAAACATCCTAGTTCCTTCACCCACCCCTCAGATGACATCATTTCCAGATCCTTTTCCGTCCTCTGGTCTCTGAGCTTTCCTCTACTTAGACTGGATGCCCTTTCACTTCACTTCCCCGACTGGCCCTGGCCCAGATAGTGTCTTTCCAGTCCGAGGGCCGGTCCCAGGATTTATACTTGGTTGAGTTAAAGCATCCACCATATGCAGAGGTGGCTCCCTAGGGCAAAGGAAGCTGCAGCCTTCCCCATAGCTTTCACTGTCAGCACACACAAAAGCGGGGTGCCCCCCACCCCCCACCCCGCCCTAGGCTTTCATGAACACTAGCTAATTCCAACTTGCCACAGCTCGGTGAGGATGGAGCATTCATTTCTTCCAGCGTGGGCTTACAGGCTGCCTCTCTCTGTGGAATGCTAACCACCACCATGCCGGGCCAGGCTGCTAGATGGAGGGTCCAGACTATCAGATTCAGAGGAAACTGCAGAGGGAGTTTGAGGGGAGCAGAATGTAATTACTTGAGTTGGACTCGGGCCAGGATTCTGGAGTTAACACAACTGCCCTTAGAAAGTCTGCCGTAAGATCTCCGGTGACCACAAATAGTTAGGTCTGTGGTTTTGGGTTTCTTCGGAAAGGTAAACAGGACAGGGCAGGGCGGTGCCCCTAACACCACTCGGGCATCTATTCACAGGGATCCAGAGAGGAGAGGCCACCTACTGAATCCGAAATACCATTTCCTGAAGTACCTTCTTGTCCCTGGGAGGTCTCTCATCCCTAGTAAGAACTGACAGGCTCACAGGCTGAGTGCCATGGTTGCCAGACTAAATTATGAGCCTGCCGTTTTTTCCTTGTGTTGTCCAGGATTCCAGCAACAAAACAGTAGGGAACTCCCGATTCACATTTCTGTTCAAAACACATTCGTTTCTCTTCTACGTGAAGCTCCTGGATCCCACAGTCCAAGTTAAACACAACTGGAATTTCTCCATAAGTCAAAAACAATATTAATTCTGAGACCACATATTTTTCTTCTTGTAGGGTATGTACACATTTAAACACAGCACATGCTGCAGACAGTCTGCAAATGCTAAAAAGCTCAGAGGAGCAAACAAAAAAAGAGAAATGGGAGGAAATACATATATATATATGTGTGTGTGTGTGTGTGTGTGTGTGTGTGTGTGTATGTATATATAGTTTGTTTTTTTTTTTTTTAAACAAGAGAGCAGAGTTTCGTAGGGTGTCTGACCCAGCAATGGGAATTTTCCTCTGTGGTCTTTTGAAAGAGGAGTCAAAGCTGGCATCCTGCCATGGAGTGTGGGCTGGAAGTCTCTATACCACACAAATCTTCAATGAGGGTTACTTCTTGGTGGGAAGCAGGAAGGTTTTTTTTTTTTTTTCTTTTCCTGACTGTTAGGGTAGCCTGTCTTTGGCTCTACAGCCACTGGTCCCGGTGCATCTGAAGTCTCCGGACTGTCACAGCCATGTTTTATGAATTAAAACGGCAAATCTGAAGTTTGGTAAAGGTTCGCTCTTCCGATTGACAGTGGTGGGCTGTCTAATTAAAAGAAAGTCCCTCGTATTTTCCCTCGTTTTCCTTTTTTACTTCTGCAAGTTCAACCTTCACTAACTCAGACAAGGCCTTCATTTTTTATGAAGACCCACGTTGACCCCTAAATATATGATTTTTTTTTCGGTTAATGTTTGTGCCCATCTGGTTTGAATTTCGCGTTCTTATGAGTCATTTCACTGTGATAGGGGCCCTCTGCTGTAGAAAACTTCTGTTAATATTTTAACATTTTAAATCAAACACTGCATACAGCATTACCTAAGTCTCCTTGCAATTACCGAAAACCATGCCCTTCTCTTCTTCATGGTGGCTGCCTTCACATTGAGTTTCTTTAAATTGAACATGGTACATGGGAAATAAGTGTGCATCCCATATGCATGCTCAGATGTGGAGCCATCATGGACCAGTGTAGCCCTTGACTGCTTAAGAACCTTTTGCAGACAGCATTTGCCAGGGGAGGAGGCGGTGTGGGGGTAGGGGGGATGGCTGACTCTACAGGAAGTCGTTGCTTCTCATGGCTGACACTTAATCCATTTAAAAGAGCCCCATTTATTTTGCCCTCAATATCGACTTTATAACTTATGTTTTACTACCCAAATTTCCTGATTTTGAAGCTTGAACCCATTTTCCTTTTACTGCTGGGCAGCGTTTCTCAGAGTAGTCTTTAAGGCGAAAGGGAGGAGGGGGGAAAATGCTAGGAATCTCTTTAAGAAAATACAGCAGTGTCTCCTTCACCTTCTTAAGGCAAATGGATGGTTCCCTGAGAGGGGAGGCTGAGCTATGTACTTAGAGGGTAAATTGAATCTGCACATGGGGTGGACATAATTTAACTTAAAAAAATAAAAAGAGATTTTTGAAGGATTATTTGTCTATATTAAAGGTGAAGTACGTTTGCCTCAGCAAGCCAAGCCATTTGCTGCTCCTTAATTTCTCTGTGAGTAAAATATTTCATCTTAATTTTGAAAAGGAGGGGCGGGGTCAGTGTTTTAAATCAAATGCTCCAGCTCCAGGCCGTTTGTAAGCTAGGTATGGACTCCACGCTTCCACGAAGATACAAATGAGTTCCTGTTCTGAGTGAATAATAGAACCTCACTCCCTCACTCCCCATTAAAGTTTCTGCAGTTTACTTCCTAATCTGCAAAATCAAAGCTTAGCCAAACAAAACGCCTTACCTGGGCCCCGAACACCAATTTCTTAAGACAAGTTTATTCGAACCCTCATCACTTGGTGCCTCTTCCTCACAGCGCTTGGAGAGGTTTAAATCAAAATAAGAAAAATAATAATGGTTGACTCACAGAGGTGCCCCCGCCCCCCCAGTAGCCTTTGTTCAGACAAAACACGTGTTGGAGGCTATGAAAACTGCAGAATCCAAATCTGGAGGTTTTAGCAACCATGTATCACGGCTGCAGATCCCAGGCTCTGGGCATGACGAATACGTTTGTACTTTCCATTAGCCGTCTTGTTGTGACTGAATAAAAAATGTAGGTCTCCCCCCCCCCCACACAATTTAATTAGAAATCCCAGCTGTGGTGTTGTGTGACTGACGTCAAAATATGACACTTTCATGTAAACACTTTAACTTAATCAATCAAGTAAATAGCTTTCACTGTTGTAAAGCGTTACGAATCTGTACGGTGCGAACGCATTATTTTTGTGTTATGCTAAATAGATCATGGCCAGCTGTAGTGTCAGTAAGAGATTAGGGGAATAAAGCTAGATTTTACTATATTATTTTTCAAGGGTCAGCCTTTACATTTTCCTCCTTTGGGAAAGATGGGGGTGGGGAAGACAAGGTTTCAAAATCTTTTTAATTTTGTGGTGTCAAAGAAAGTTTTCTTTGAACACTAATAAAAAAGTTCTTTCTGTATCCCCCCATGAAATATCATTTTGAAATATATGTTTGCATTCATGTCCAGGGAAACTAGGTTTTCTCTTATTCCCTATCTAGTGAACAGTCTTTCTGCGGTAGTGACCCTGTATTGAGTGTCCTGGAAGCCTGATACTCCCCAGTGTAGACCCTGAGAACAGAACATTCAAAATCGAGGCCATTCATTTCCAGGCACCTCCTAATCCTGCCCAGTTTGAATTCCTTGTCTGTGCAAATTGCCTGGTGTCGCTAGACTTCACCAGCAAAAGCCGCGCCCGCCCGCAGGTGCTCCTCCCCGAGGAAGCGGAGTGTGGTGTACGTGACCTGACAGCATGCTAAGGAGAGGCAAGAAGCTCCAGATCTCCATTGTGCACTGAACTCTCAGAGTCCCTTGTGAAGGCTGTGTGAATCTGTCCACAGGGAGGCTGACTGGAAATAGCACACAGCGGAAAATACTTCCATGGAAGATGGAAGAAGTTAGGTTTCCTCGGGGCAGTGGTGGTTCAGAGGGTGGTTGAATGTTTTTCTCATCAATTTCTCACCTGGTCCTTCCTTTCTTTGTCCTCCTATGGATACTCCTCCATTGGAGGAGACTGGGTGCCTTCAGGGTGGTATGGCCACAGATGGCACAAGGCACTTGGGACAGGAGGAATTACTTTGAAGGGGTGGTAATTGAGAGAAGGGCTGTGTGGCTATAGAAGCCAGTGAACCCGAAGCTGATATTCTAGAATATTCCACAACTGCTAATCTTGATCCACCTTGGTGAAAATTCCACATTGTACCATTTGCAATAAAAAGTAGGGATGGCTGTTGGGCAACACAGTGGTTTTCTGAAAGAGAACCAGAGGACCAGATGTAAATAAGAACATGCTCCTGGAGATGGGACTCTTCCTGCTATATGGACTATTGACAGAAAGTTTAGAGAATTTGAGCTGTGGCGTGTGTGTGTGTGTGTGTGTGTGTGTGTGTATGTGTGTGTGTGTGTGTGTGTGTGTGTGTGTGTGTGTGTGTGTTGTGCGCGCACGTCCACGTGTTTTCTTATTTCAGCTAATACTTAGTTTGCTGAAGTGGGGACTTTTGGGGTATAGTTAGAACAATGACGTTGCTTCAAAACTTGCAAGGGAGGAATAAGCCCAAACAGTTCAGTCTTTTCCGAGTTCACTTCCCAAACCCAGCCGTGAAAGGAGAGCCACTCTCTGCTGAGCAACAGGTGAGATTGTATCTCCACCTGGCCCTGTGAAAACGTGTGTGTGTGTGTGTGTGTGTGTGTGTGTGTGTGTGTGTCTCGCTCTGCCCGATTCCCAGGTCTAGCTCTAATGACTGTTGCCTCTGGGATTCCACCTTACAACAATTTCTAAGCATAATGCTAGTTGTGTGTGGCTCGGCCACATGATCCACGCCCTGTAAATCCATTGGAGCCGTGGGATGAGTGGCTTTGTAGCACCCCGAGGCAACGGTGGCTTCCTCACACCCTCCGCTGCACCTCCTCCACCTCCCCTCTTTCTCTTAGGTCTCCTGGACCTTGTCAGGTCCACTTCCTACTTAGGTTGCAGCTTTTACCTGGAGAAAACAGTAAGAGAGGGCACTGAGGGAACTTGGGGAGAAGACATGCGGGCTTTGTCCTCTAAATGGATTGGTTTTCTGGACCACACACCTCGAAGGCAATCAGTAACGGGTGGAGGTGGGGAGTAGCGTTGTTGGGCTACTTAAGCTGGGTGATGACATTGTCTGAGCCTTGAAAAGCTACAGGAGTTGGGCTGGCTCTCAGAACCCCTGTGAATCGCAAAGTGCAGGAAGGTCTTGGGGGGATTTGTTTTCCTCTTTCTCCCTCTTCCATCCTTTTCTTTCCTCCTTCCCTCCCTTCCTCCTTCCCTGCTTTCCTTTCTATTTTTCTTTTTGTCTCCCCGCCCCCAACTGTTTACTTTGGGAAATATATAAGTTGAAGTAAAAGTTGAGTGTAGGCATTGAGGGAAGTGTTTGGGGCAAAAAATTAGTCCAGGCTGCTGTTATCACATGATCTTTCTGGAAGAGATTTTCTTTAATGCCAGGGACTGCAGGATTCTTTTCCTCACCAGCCCTTCTGCTGGGGCCCAACATCCTGTGATAGGTTCTATATGGTAACAATGGGGAAGGTTGGGCCCCCGAGAGAGGCTGCAGGATCCTCATAGTGTGCTAAAGGACATTCAGAGATCCTTCTGGAAACCAGTAATTCTGTCTTTCCTGCAGCATGACCAACCGTGTGGTCATTTGGGAATCCAAATTCCTCTGTGGGCCTCTCTTCACACACCATCACGTGCCCGTGTGTATGTGTTTGTGTGGGCACACGCGGTGTGCATGTGGAAGTCAGAGGACAATGTGCAGAAGTTAGTTCTCTCTACCATGTGGGTCTTGGGGACTGAACTCAGGTAGTCAGGCTTGGTGGCCAGCTCTGTTACCAGCTGAGCTGTCATGTGCGGCCTGGCCTCTTGTTTTCCAGTGCTCAGTTTACTTAGCAGTGTCTTGAAGATGCTGCATGGTAGTCAAACAAGGAGGAACGATTGTGTTTAATAATTAAAATTAACACCCTTCTTCTATCAAGCTCCTTCCTGCCCCCAGGGTCTTTGCACATGCTGCTCCCCTCCGCCTGAAACATTTCACTCAGTCCATTGTCTTGGTTGAAACCTCCCATTAGTAAAGATTTCCTTGGCTCGTCCAGGCTGATGCCATTCTTGAATTCAACATCCCGACGCCTTGTTTCTCAGCGGCACGTGTGTCTATTATAATGTACTGATGTGAGGGGCATTGTGAGTTCACCGCTAAGTTTTCTTGCTGTGGTGTGAGAGCCTGAAATCAGGGCTGACTTTTTCCACTACCGCGTCTCGTTGAGTAGAAGAATGGACAGAAGAGCAGATTCTGGCTAGGTGGCTGCTACTGGCGAAGCAGTCACTTGGGTTGCTTTTGCTAAAAGCATTGACTCTTCTCTTGAGCGTATAAGATAAGCAGGTACAGGATAGAAGCCCCATTGATTTGCAGTGATGAGGGCAGGGGCTAGAAACTGGTCAGGTGGTTCAGAGCCGGGACACCGTGTGCTGCCCGCCCCCCCACCCCACCCCCCAGAAAGCAACACTTCCATTCTTGTCTGTGGCCAGAAGCTGAAGATGTCCTTGGTTCTGTCCTGGCCAGAAGCCAGGGATGCCAGATGGGAGCTCTGGCTTCTTATCTCACTTTCCTTAAATGAGCACCCTGCCTGGAAGTGATCCAGGACAATAGGACCGAAACTCCAGTCCAGACACTGATTCCTCTGGTGGACAGCTTTGGAGCTGGACTCTGGGTTTTTATGGTGGAAATGGGTAATTAGCTGTTCTCTAATTTCAGCCCACTTTCTCAGTGATCTTAAGATCTCGGCTCTTAAGGAGGAAATGTTATAATAGTCTTAGAGGCTGTTGAGGCTATTGGAGCCCCACCTCCTGTTTCCATGGTAACACTAGACCGGGAACACTTTACCACTGCTTGGGTGTCCCTGGATGGAGACTTGGCATTCTGTTCTGTACCAAAGATTAGCATACTGAATAGTATCATCTCATCCCTTAAGAGCTAATCCCGTCTGGGGCTGGAGAGACGGCTCTGGTGGTTAAAAGGGTGGGCAGCCTTCTAGAGGACCTGGGTTTGATTCCCAGCACCCAATGGCAGTTCATAACTATCTGTAACTCTAGTCTTAGGGGGTCCAATGCCCTTTTCTGGCCTCCAATGCCCTCTTTTAACCATTCTGGACACCGGGCACACTGTGGTGCACAGACATACATGCAGGCAAGACACCCATAATATAAAACTGAATAAATGTTTTTTCTAAAGATTAAAAAATAAGAGTGAATTCAATTAGATCTGTCAATCATCTGTCCATTCTTCAAGGAAGGCCGATTCACCAAAAGCCACTCTAAGTAAGGCGAGAGGCGGAATAATAGTTCCCTTAATGAGATAACATACTTGTCCTCTGCAGAAACCAGGCCCCAAACAGCCTCTTGCAGAGTTTCTACCATGAACCAATGTGAAGTGTGGTCACTTTTCTGGGTCCTAACTCAGAAAAAGTAACTTCTTTTTCCATCTTCCTATTTCTTTTTCTCTCCGTTACTGGCCCGAAGCCTGGCTGTGATTGCCTTGACCCTCTGGGCATCCTCAATTGCTCCTCTGGTGCTGGGGTTCTCATCTTCTACTGTGCAGCTGCTTGCCATCCCCCACTGCTGAAATATG
This sequence comes from Peromyscus melanophrys, assembly GCA_902168415.1. Lineage (NCBI taxonomy): Eukaryota > Metazoa > Chordata > Mammalia > Rodentia > Cricetidae > Peromyscus > Peromyscus melanophrys. The sequence goes on from CABHPR010137762.1 coordinate 8,675, forward strand.
TCGGTTTTCCAGGACCCTGACTCAAAAAGCATGGTTTCCTCACTTCCTCTTCTCCCTCCCCATCCCCCTTCCCTTTCTCTCTCCTTCTGTCCTCCTCCCCCCTCCTAAAAGTTGCCAAGGTTTAGAGCTATCCCACTCTGTTGTTTTTCTTTTAAACGCTAATAAAAATTATCCTTACGTTTCCTCCCAAATGCATCTCTGAATTCTCCTCATCCCTTTATTCTCTCTAATTTTCTTTTTCTTTTTCTTTCTTTTGTTTTTTAAAGAATGGGGCTAATAACTCAAAGGGAAACCTTCCTGAGTTCCTCAGTACCAGTAGCCGAAAGCAACAGACAATGGCCAAAGTGGGAAGACATAAAAGGTCATGAGAATAAAGTAATTCCAGCGGCTGTGTGGAACCAATCCCTCTTTTTCTATCTAGGATCTAGTTGATTGGAGTGGGCGATGCCCAAAAGGTCTCTTTTTTCCTCCTGGCTTGGCTTATGAAAGTTATAATGTGAGGTTTTTATTTTTGTCTTTGTTTTTCTTTTTGGCAACAACCTGGGCTCTGGGTGCTGCACAATGCCAGCCTCAGGCACCTGCTGCTAATACACCAATTAAAGGGCTGACATGCGCTTTAAGTTTAGGAGGAAAAAATGAGTGTAGGTGGGAAGAGGTGTGCATAATGAAGTGTTCCTGGTCAAGGTGTGGCCTGGTCCATCATTGTCCCTTGTCCACTTCTGCAAGACGACAGAGTCCTTGCTGTTGCCATTGTTTGGAGGGCTCTCAAGGGGCGATGATTTTTTGTTCCAGGGTGCAATCTCACCATTATGAAGTTGCCCTCTGAGGGGGTTGGGGATGGGGAAAGAGGTCCTTCAGGGTTCTGCTTTTGCTGAAATCCATGGTGACCAGAGGTTTCAGATGATGTCTTACATTGACGCCTCCAGCCTTGATGGGGGAATACGTTAGACTCGAACTCTCCCTGAGCAATTGGATCAGCTGCTTTTCTGTTGCTGTGATCCAATAGTCTTACAGAAGAAAGAGTCCATTTGGTACTTCTGTCTCCCGAGGGATAAGAGTTCATCATGGTGGGGAAGCATGACAGCAACCAGCAGGAATTCACATTTTCAAATGGGAGCGTGAAGGAGAGAGAGAGAGAGAGAGAGAGAGAGAGAGAGAGAGAGAGAGTAAATAGGATGTGTGGCAAGAGTATTAACACTCATAGACCACACTGAGTGACGTAGCTTCCCCTGGCCAGACTCCGTCTGCCAAATAGTGCTCCCAAATAATGCTCCAAATAGTGCTCTAAAATAGGGAACAAGTGTCCCAATACCCAAGCCTCTGCGGGACACTTCTCATTCAAACCACTAACATGACTAACAGGCCTCTGTGCAGACGTAAGCAGGTGGCTCAACACAGAGCAGACATCAGATGACAAATGACTTCTTTACCGTTTGTTAACAAACAAAATCAGTGAGCAAATATTGAAGAACAAAAGGGGAACCTTGAGCCGCATCACAAGCCATGGCTAACACCCTCTGTTGCTCACTTGCCTCTTCTCTAGGTCACGTCCGTCCCCAATGAAAGCCCCAACTCTTGGACAAAAATGTTCTTCTCAGTTGGTTAGCGGACCAGTGGCAGAATTCCCGTAATCAGAGGAGAGAGATGGCTCTTGGTTAAGAGTATACATCGCTCTTGAAGAGAACACCAGCTTGGCTCTCAGCATCCATGTCGGGCAGTGTATCCAGGCAACCTGTAACTCCAGATCCAGGAGATAGGATAGATAGGATGACCCCTTTGGCCTCTGTGGGTGCTTACACACACACACACACACACACACACACACACACACACACACACACACACACACACTTTTTAACAACAATAAAAAAGGTGGGCATAAGATGAAGATGGACTTCAGCCTTTCATCCTGTATTTAGTTACCTTGTGAACCTACGTGTGAAGTCGCAGCTTCTGCCCACAGACCATTTCTAAAGGCCTGTTGCTCTAGGAAAGAGTTGCTCCTCTATTTTGGGAACCAACGAAGTACCACCTCCGAACAAAACAGCAATCACGAGGATAGGGATTTGAGACATTTGAAAGCCCTAAACACCGTCATAGGATATTCAACAACAGAAAGGTAACAGGAAGAGGAAGATGTGTGGTGATCAGAGCTGAATAATGTTAGGCCATCCTAGTCATTTTAAAAAATATTTTAGCCCTTTTATCTGATCCTTCTAAGAAATGAATGCCTGCTGAATTGGTGTGCTGGGGAACCAGACTCCTAACTTGAATGGTAATCTCTTACTCATATAAAAACATTGATACTGATTATGTAACGTCACAAATGGTAAAAAAACATTCGACCATCTCCAATGCCTCGGTTTCCTTCAGTGTAACGTAGAGTTCTGAGGATTAGATAAGCTAACATTTGCAGCAAAGCTTTGAGCATAGAGCCTGACACATGGTGAGGTGAGCTGGTAAGGTGAGCCCCTATTGTGTGTCATGTTTTGTCTGTGTCAAACCCTGGCTCAGCAATTAAAAATTCACATTGCTCCCGTAGAGGACACTAGTTTGGTTTCCAGCACCCAAGTCAGATGGCCCACAACTGCCTGTAACTCCAGCCTCAAGGAATCCAATATCTTCTGGCCTCCCCTGGCGCTGGCACTCATGTGCACATACCCACAAACATGCATACCCAGGCACGTAATTAAAACAAAATAAATATTATTTTTCAAGAGGTGGCGGCACAATCTGGCCCAGGATGAGTTCAGGGCTTGTGAATGGCATGTGCCGCAGTGGCTGAGAGTGTGTTTTCCTGGCTACAGTCAGCCAAGTTGATAAAATGCTCATCACCGGGAATTTGTCAGGGCGCTTGCTAGAGCTCCAATGTTTTGATGGAGCTACTGTGCATCCACAGTGCCCCAACCTGGGCACCATTCACTTTTCTGCCTCTTCTGGCCAGAACCACAGAGTCCTCTTCTACCCTGGGGTGTTGGAGTGGTGGGGTAGATGGTTCCCGGGCCATTTGCTCTTGTGCTCAGGTTGTGTTGAGCTTTAATGCTGCTGGACACATGGCTGGAAGTTTATAGAAAAACTGTTCACAATCTGTGGAGCCTGTAAATTATATGCCTGTGACGTTCGAACAATTCTTGGCAGAAGGAGAAGTGTCGAGTGAAAGGCAATAATCCACCGTTACCTTCCCCGTCTTCTGACGGCTATGATGGCTGATGCAAAGGCCCCTAGAGATCTGTGGGATTAGACTCTTACCACTGGACTTCATGTTGGTGAGATGGCTTCTTCCTTCCTCTCTGTCATTTCCCACTGGTGGTCTGCAATCGAAAGGATCTTGGATACAGGCAGGCAACCAGTGTTTCATTTCCAAGAGGCTCACTTCTTAGCACAGAGGGCTCCAAGCACAAATGAGAGTTCCTGCTGGGACCTGGGTAGGCTGTCTGCTGTGTGTTTAACAATCCCACCTCAGCCTGGTGGTAGGCTCATGTCACTGTCCTTGTTCTTAGAAAAGTTTGGAAGCTACTCTACGAGCGTCCACTCAGTTCGTTCTGAGATTTTTTTTTTTTCACCTAGATGGAGGAGAAAAGAATTTCAAGTACCATAGCACTGTTATTTTTTAGCTGAGGCAATTTTCTCTGTACTACTTGGCCATTGTTCTTTCTTCTGACTTGATTGTTCTCATCTGTATCCTTGATTGTATTTATGAATATAGTGCACAGAGAGTTGGCTAGTTATCAGCTTTTGCTTGAAGGTGGAGTAACTTACAATCCATCTTCATCATGAACATCTTCCTCAACACACAAAAGAACCAAAATGAGTCATCCAAGCCCACAAGCTTGGAAGTAGTGGGTCTGGCCCTAGAGTAATGTCATTGACTATCCAGGATGCTTTAGAGCATGGGGAGGGTGGAGCTCCCTTGGAAAGCCAATGTGGGTTGTTAGAGAGCCTGGCAGAGCAGCTGTGTTTCTGGGTCTCCTGTGTACCTTTTTGCTGCTTACATTAGTCACTGCTTTGAAGTGAGATCTCAGGCTGTGGCTAGATCTCTGTCTAGTTCAGGTTGGCCTTGAACACATGGCAGTTTCCTTGCCTCGGCCTCCCGAAGACCAGGATGACAGGTGTGAGCCAACACATATGGCATTAAGGTAATAATCTCTTTAAGGATCACTTCAGTCTTTTTGGGAAAAAAATTGTGATAGGGTAAAATATTAAGAAATCTTTCTTTGGGGGCTATAGGTCAGTGGTTAAGAGCCCTTACTGTTCTTGCAAAAGACCTAGGATTTGTTCTCAGTGCCTACATGGAGATTCACAACTGCCTGTAGCTCCAATTCTAAGGAATGTAATGCATTCTTCTGGCCTCTAAGGGCTCCTGCACCCAAGTAGTGCACATAAATGCACACAGACACATATGTGCTCAAAATAATAAATAAACGCTTTAAAAAGAGACAGCTTTCTTCTTGGAGAAGACACTTGTTCTTTAATGTATATAAAATGTCACATCGTTCAGCCCTACAAATGCATCCTGTAATTTAGAGGGGCTGATGTCTGCCTCATGGTGTATTGGAATTCTTTTATGTCGTACATTGTGTTTTCAATGGAAACAAAAAATTCTACAACTACTTCACCAGAGGTGAGTTGAGAATTATCCAATTTTGTCATGTGTCTTTGCATTTTTTGGGGTCCTTTTTTTTTTTTTTTTGACTTTTCAGGTTTGTTTTAATGAGTTCAATGTCTTAAAGTCCTGTTGGGTCCAAAAGGATGACGTATGAGACACAGACTGAATTTACTGACTTCAACATCTGTTTTTAGAAATCTCAGCACTTCTCACCCTAACGTGGAAGCTGCTAAATTCTGCCCCTAGAATGAGGTACCCTTTGAGCACTAAAGGTGAAGATTTTACCAGGCCCTCTTAAACATCCATGCCTTTTATGCCTTCCTGAACAGAGCTCTGGGGATAAAGCAATGTGGTCTCAGCTATTAAAGACAGTGGCCCAGGAACACCTGGTCACAATAAATACATGCTCCTTCTCACAGCCTGCTCTGTGGTCTTAAAATGAATCTACAAATTTAAAAATTTGTCATTTCCAGGATTATGATAATCCTAGGTAATGAGACATTTTTGCTTGTCCTACATTGTAAATCTCATGCTTGCTCAATCAGAAGCCAGACCCATCTGAGATTGAGATTGAATTTTGTTACTTGTATTGTTTCTTGGATTCCACTTATCCCAGCATAAAATAGACTTAGAAATCAGGAATATTTGCCAGATTCTTAATTATAAAATCACGCAAACAATGGAATTCCATGAGTGTTGTTTTAAGAAATTCTCCAACATTGTGAAAACTGTTAACAAATTCTCAAAGACTAGACATAAATTAGGGTAAAATATCTGTAGGTTTTAGTGAATCTAAAAATCTTCTCCCTCCTAAATAATAACGTGCATGTTTCTTGTTATAAAACATATTCATGTTTATTTTAGAAATGGGGGAGGGGAGGTGGGGTGGGAGCAAAACCACCTTTAATTCATGCCTGAAAGTTTAACAGCCAGTAAAAAGGAAATTGTGGACCCTCTATCAAGGATCCTTTTTCAAAGTGTGGACATAGTTAAAATTAATATGCATTTGAGTTTAAACATAAGCAAGAATATTTGATAATAGCATCAATTACAGTGAAGTTAGACTGCATTTTTCAGTAATAAGGCAACCTATTTTATGATACACCATTGCCCATTTTTCAATCACAAAAGTCACATTTTTAATTATTGTACCTTTAGAGAGAATTTTTTAAAATTGCATTCAATCACTGTATTTGTCAAGCAAACTCTGCTATTGGTCTGTTTCCAACCATCCTCCCCTCCCCAAGTCTTTATTTTAGGAGGTGTCCTCTTAGGATGCATGGAATAGGCCATCCTACAAAAGAAGGCAGCTTTGGCAATGCCAGGCCATGGGTCAGCCTTTGGCAGACTAGTTCTGAGTAAGAGGGAAGTCCCCCCCCCCCCCCCAATCTCCAGTGCACTCTGGGGCCAGTGGTCTGTGTGTCTACATTTCCCGTCACCTGTGCATGGTTTCTTAGTGACAGAGACATTACCTTGTCTTCACACCAGCGTTTGCTTCTCACACAGTGCCGTTTTACTTCCCTTGTTCATTGTACAAATAATTAGCTCAGCCTAATAGAATCATGGACTTGGGGGATCTTACATAAATAACTGTTCTGATCAGTTGATTTACTGTGGAGACAGAGTCTTGCTACGTAGCCCGGGTTAGCTTCAATCTTGTTACGTAGCCCAGGTTAGCTTGACACCGGCAATCCTCCTCCTAACCTGCACACACCCCACACCCCAAATGTTGGGGACACAGCTGTAGTCCACCAGGCTCAGCAAAAGCCCGAACTACCACGAGACAAACATGGTCCTCTAAATGCAAACTCTTGCCTGCAGGTTTATTGAAAAATATCCAATTGTTTCATGAAAAATAATGAAACTTAGCTAACATTTTTTAAACAAATGTGGGTGTAATTAAGTGTGCACTGAATGAGGATAGTTTGGTGATGGCCATGGAAAGGGGGAGAGCAGGAAAATATGAAGAGCAGGAACTACTTATTCAGCAAACGATTATGCAGCTATCTATCATCTGTCTGTCTATCTCTCCATCTATCTATCTATCTATCTATCTATCTATCTATCTATCTATCATCTACCTATCATCTATCTATCTATCTATCTATCTAATCTATCTATTCATCTATCATCTACCTATTATATATCTATCTATCTATCTATCTACCTATCTATCTATCCATCCATCTATCATCTACCTATCATCTATCTATCTATCTATCTATCTATCTATCTATCTATCTATCTATCCATCTATCATCTACCTATCATCTCTCTATCTATTTATCCATCCATCTATCATCTATCTATCTATCTATCTATCTATCTATCTATCTATATATCTATCATCTACCTATCATCTATCTATCTATCTATCTATCTATCTATCTATCTATCTATCTATATCTGTTCATGTGTGCAGATGTGTGAGTGTGCATGTGTGTGTAGACGTATACTACACATGTCACTACCTATATATGTGAAAACAAATTTTTTATAAAAAATATCCCTGGCTAGTGTGCTGACGAATTAATTTGCTAAGAAAAATGAAAAAGGGGAAATGAAAATGCTAAAAACTAGTATCAGATGGTAAGAAATATGGTCTAAATAGGAAACCACAATGTTAACATTTTTATGTTTTTACATCAGCAGGAATTGTACTATGCTTTCATGAGTTTTATCATCGCATTGATTTGACTTGAATATCAATTACGCTGAGGCTGGTTAGTAACATGCTGATGATCTCTCTGAAACGAAGGCCAGCAATCCACATGTTTGGGGACTTTTTTTCTTCCATGAGAAATTTTTGTTTGGAAAGTGTCTTCTGTGGAAACCATCTACTTAGTGTAGCGAATTGGACTTGTGGTGGGCCCCTTGCTTCAGCGGACGCTCTTTTGGTCTCCTGGGTCCTGAGGCTCGGAGAGGAGGGTCTGTGCTTTTAAATGATTGAAATGAATAGCCCGAAGATTACCTCTGCAGAAATCACCTCGCTGCTAATTACATGCAGGATCCTGGGCCCTCCTCCAACTCCATGAAGAGAACGATGGGGTACAGGACACCAGCACAAAATGTAGAAGGTGTTTACACACATCCAAGTTTGAAAACATCCTGTAGGACGAAAGTGAGAGAGTGTATTTTGAAGTTCTTAGATTGTGGACCACTGAGAGAAGGGATGAAGTTCATCGGTTCTTTGACTTATAGCGGTTGCTCACCATTTCGTCTTGAATTTGATTATATTGGGCTAATAGATACCGGAAAAAAAAAAGATATGTGTGCACTGACAGTGTTCAGTTTCTTGGTCCAGGTATTCATGGATAAATTCATACTATTTATACAATATGCTGATTTTAGATAAACAAAATTAAGCATGAAACAGGAGCTGCAGTCTTTGCCTAAATTGTACAACTTAGCTACTCAACCCACAGCCACCTTCTTTGGCCAGCCCTGGCTTTCTTTCTTTCTTTCTTTCTTTCTTTCTTTCTTTCTTTCTTTCTTTCTTTCTTTCTTTCTTTCTTTCTTTCTTTCTTTCTTTCTTTCTTTCTTTCTTTCTTTCTTTCTTTCTTTCTTTCTGAGACAGGGTTTCTCTGTGTAGCTTTGCGCTTTCCTGGAACTCTCACTCTGTAGCCCAGGCTGGCCTCGAACTCACTGAGATCTGCTTGCCTGTGCCTCCCAAGTGCTGGGATTAAAGGCATGTGCCACCACCACCTGGCTCATTTTAAAAAATTATTTATTTTATGTACATTGGTGTTTTGCCTCCATGCACGCCTGTATGAGGGCATCAGATCCTCTGGAACAGGAGTTACAGACAGCTGTGAACTGCCATGTGGGTGCTGGGAATTGAACCCGGGTCCTCTGGAAGAGCAGTCAGTGCTCTTAACGGCTGAGCTGTCTCTCCAGACCCCCATGTCTTTCATTTTTAAACCAACGCAGTTCTGGTCAGAAAATGGCCAGGTGATTTTTCTAAGACGTGCATATACAAATGTTGAGCAGGTCAGAATCTCAGAGTGGGAGTCACCATGCTGAGGGAAACGGGATATTTCCCTGTTCCCTCCTTCTCATCCCTTGGTGTTTGGTAGTCTTAAAAGGTTAGCTTGTTCTTCTGCTATGCTAATGCCGCACACTAAGCAAGCCGATGTGAAGCGTCTTGAATACGCTTTAAAAGGTTTTTTGCTATAAAAGCAATGTTATAAGGGGCTCATGTTCCTCAGTCTTGCCTGTAGTGGAGAACCAGCAGTTAACTTTTAAATTTTTTAACAGCTTTCATGCGTTTTGTAGCAAAGCTGCGTTTGGTTAATTCCAACCTTTAATTAGTGGCCTCTGGATCAGTGTAGACCAGACACAGGGATGTTATTAGTGTGAACGAAAGCTATGTGGGTAACTCCAGAACAGATCAAAACAAACCCTGTGTGTTCTGACAGAGCACTGAACCCCACTGAGATCTGACCAGGATGTAGTTTCTAGTTGTAAAGCAGAATCATAATTCATGAGTACCTGCCAGATGTTGTACCCCAATACCTCAGCTTCATCACATCTGCCCAGAGGAGTGAGTCACAGGAGCCCAGACAAGGGGACCTGGTTTGGATTTTTAATCATTTAAAAACTAGATTCATTCAAAATATTTGAACTGGTAAGTTGGTGCATCTTGGGTTTTTTTTGAGATTTAATTAATTGGCTAATTAATTACATTTTTACATTTATTCATTGGGGGATGTGTGAGTGTCACATGTGTGAGGAGGTCAGACGGCAGCTGAAGGAAGCTGGCCCCTGGGGACCGAACTCAGTCACCAGGTTTGACAGCGAGTACCCTTCTCAGGAGTCATTGTGGTAGCCCATGGTTTTTAATTAAAAAGAAAACTCCTCAAAACAAACAAAAACAAACAAAAAGCCCCCAAACATATGAAGTGGAAAATTTTAGAGGGCTGAAACGTGTTAGAACTTACAATTTAGGGGGTGCCTCTGAAGTCCTCACATTCATATAAATTAACACTTGATACTCTTACGTTAAGAAGAAAAATTTCAACTACAAAATACGTAAAGACGCAATGATCGATACCCGGGCATGGGCAAACCTGAACACACAGACTTAGGAGTGGGTATCTGTTTCAAGGAGCCAGAAAAAGAATCCTGATGTGTTTCTCTTCAGAAACAGTCTACCTGGGGGGTAGAATTCTACCGGGGGGGGGGGTGCTTCCACGTGCAAAATTAAAAAACAGAAAAAGGGCTTTACAAGGCTAAGGTGGGGCAAAAAGGGTGATGTGTCCTAGTTTTGCGGGCAGTGCCCTGGGGAGTGTGGAAAGGTGTTCGAGCTCTCCAGTGCCCGTGCATGGAGCGTGTTTACAAGTGGCCCCCATAGTTATGCCAAGGCAGTAAGGAGATTGTGGCCAATTTGGTGTTTAACACGAGACGGAGAGCTCCCGGACTTCAAGGTGGTTTACTTGAGGGTCCTCTCATTATTCTGTTACATGACTTTAGTAAAATGTGCGTGTGTTCCTTACCATTTCTCATAGCCCTTCTTAAAGTATTAGATTTGTGAATGTTGTCTTTGCTTAGACAATTTGCTTTACTCTAATACTTCAACACAGTTTCAGTATAATTTCACAGTAATATGTAACGCAGATGGTAGGGTATATGGTAGTAGCTTTCACCTTACAGGCAAATCATATTTTATCTGGCTATAACTATAAAAATTTATTCCTGTGGGAATGCCATAGCAAGATTTCCTCCCCCCAGACTGGGTTTTATTATAGTAAGGGTCTATGTTAAATCCCAGAGATTCAAAATGTAAATTATTATGTTATTTTTCCCTATAAAGGAGTACAGAAAGTAACTCCATGGTATTTTGGTTATATACATAATTTGACACCAAGATCCCTGTTGACTAACTTGAAAGATATCATTATGGTTTTTTGGTTTTTATTTTCATTATTTTTTGTTTGTTTGTTTTTGCTTTTAAAAACCCCAGGCTGCCTGTCATTGAAAGAGGAGTGACGTTTAAACCCATGGCTGGAAGCAACTACCTTAATGAAACTCAGCTCCCTTTCCTCACACCTTGAACTTGGGAGAAGACAAATGCTCACATTTCCGAGAAGGGGCATTTTCATTAGATGACACCAGGGGTGAAAGATCGGTGTGTTTACGGACTGGCTCTTAGGCTCCTCAGTGCCAGCGTGTATGTGAACTGAGCAATAAATCCCCACAGGCAAGCTTGAAATGGGTGCTAAGGCTGAGGAATAAATTTGAACCTTCTTGGGAATTTTCCCTTTTGACTTTTTTTTTTTTTTTTTTTTTTTTTTTTAAATCTCCAGTTATAAACCACAGAAGAGGAAAGTGTGACTCCCCGTGCTGCGTATGGATTGCTGGGACCGACTTCTTAAATAGTGATATTACCCTTTGAACATCCTTCAAAGCGGAGAGTTTTGCTCTTTCCATTTTTATATATCGAAACTCCAACTGCAGGGATTAACAAGACCCAAATGTCTCTTGGTTCGTTTTCTTTTTCAAGTTTGCTAGTAACAATTCATTTAAGAAAATCTCCCCCTTTTCAAGTGAAATTGAGAAGATGCTGCTACTCCCCCCCTGTAGTAAAAATGATTTAAAATCATCGTATTTCTAAAAAGTTTTGAGCTTTTGAGAAACTATTAAATAGCCAAACTAAGAAAAAAATATAACGTATAAAACCACAATGTTCTTTGAAAACATATAAAGAGGAGGATCCTTTTGGCCTTCGTCAGTTATTGGGTTTGCTAAGAGTTTTCACGCAAATACATTTTTACTTAAAAATTAAATTATCTTGACTTGAATTATCATTTTACGGGCACAGACAGATACAGAAAAATGCCACTTTATCTGTGGCGGGTCTGTGCACGATGCATACTCAGGGCAAACCAGTACCACTTTCTCTCTAACTCTTTGGAATAGGAAGAGGTGGAATCATAATGGCCAACGTTTTGGAGTTGGGGAACCTGACATCTAGTCTTCACTCAGCCTAGTTGTGCTGACAGGGGCAAATTCTTTTGTTTCATGACATTTCTATTTACTCAGCTCCAACACGGAGAAATCGGTAACGCTTACCTGAAGGACTGTCAGAGATCATGAGTTATAAAATATGCAAACATATCTAGACTGTGGATTGATGTTACAACCTGGAGACAAGCGTGTTCATTCTGTAGCTTTTTCTTTTAGCAGATAGATGACCTAAGACAACCGGTGGGTAGCTGTGAAGGCTTGCCTTGTCACGGGTCTTAGTGATTCCTGAGCTCAAAACCTTGCTCTATGTATTATTAGCTTTAATGGATGCTGATGAATTTCTTTTTCTCTTTTTTCATGAACTGCTCACCTATAGTAGGAGTGATGATGAATCTTCCTCAAGAGGTTTCCAAAGCATGAAGTGAAATAATGTGTCCATAGAATGCTTTATATGTGTCTGACATTTTGTAATGTCTCATTATTTAGTAGCATACTTCTTTTTCCTGCTTATGTTTGTCTACTGATATCATTCTCGGTTCCCTCCGGGAAATTATAACCATTCCTTCAGTTTTGAAATACATTAATTGGTACTCACCTATTTCACTTCACTAACGACATTGAAAACATGATTATTTCACTAAAGTTGTAGGATACAAAATTGACATACGAAAATCAGTGGCTTTTATATACATCAATAACCAACTTGCTGAGAAACGCATTAGGAAAAAAAAAAATCTCCTGTTTACCACAGCCTCAAAAAATCTCTAGCAAAAAATATAATGAAGGAGGTGAAAGGCTTCCATAAGGAAACCTTAAGATATTGATAAAAAGAAATTAAAGACACTAGACAATAGGAAGAACTTCCGTGCTTCTGGAATGGCAGAATTTATGTGGTGAAAATGCCTGAACTCTCAAAAGCAATCTACAGATTTGATGCAGTGCCCACCCACATTACAATGACATTCTTCAAAGAATTGGGAAAAAATTCTTAAAATTTGTATGGAAACACAAAGCCTGTGATAGATCAAGCATCTTGAGGCAGAAAGAAGATATAGAGGCATCACATGATCTGACCCCAAACTATACTACAAAGCCCTAGTCATAAGGACAGTATGGTACTGGCACACAAAGATGTATATGCCAATGCAACATAATAGTGAACCCAGAGATAAAGTCATATAGGTGTGGACACCCATTTTTGACAGACGTATCAAAAAAAGACAGCCTTTGCTACAACAAGAGACAATCTTTCTAATAAAATGGTGCGACAAAACTGTATATCCACCTTTAGAAGAATAAAGTCAAGTCCATATAGTTCCCTATTGCCAATATAGGTTTTTTTTTTGAAAATGTACTTTTCATCACCTAATATGTTTAACTTTTAAAAATTATTTCATATGCCAGGCAGTGGTGGCATATGCCTTTAATCCTACCACTTAGGAGGCAGAGGCAGATGAATCTTTTCATTCAAGGCCAGCCTGGCCTACATAGCAAGTTCCAGGACAGCCAAACCCTATTTCAAAAAAAAAATCAAATTATTTCATAGGTAGTTACCAATCAAGGCTTACCTTCCAAGCTTCTAGCGATTTTTTTTACTATAAAACTTTAAACAGACATATTTATAACTGTTTTTTGTTTAATGATTTTAGCCTAAGACAGGCCCTGAGCCATAATTTAACTATCTGTATACACCACAGTTCCTTGTAAATAATACCGAAACACCAGATTACTTCACAATCAAGAAACCCACCAGGACAGCAGCCCTCCAACAATTGAGGGAGAATGTGTAGAAAAGTTATTCATCAATAAACATTACAAAAGGATTTTTTGAGAATATTGTTAACTTCTACAAACTAAAACTAACCTCAATTTTCTGTGAAATAGATGGGTTGGCCTATAAAAAGGAATTTATTGTCTCAAAGTCTTCCTGTCTTACAGCTTTTACAAGAAGTCACAGTGGCTTAAAGAAGAGTCTAAAGGAATCCACTGTTTGCGTCCATGCTGACAGTCAATAGCTGAATGATTAGAAGTGGAGGAAGAGGCGTTGGAGGTAGAGCTATGCCCTGGAAGTCTAACGATAATCTATTGTATGCAGGAGGTTCCTTCTAAGACAGCACCACGGTGGATGAGGTACTTCAGCCTGTCTGCTCTTACTCAGTGATGGAGCGTGAGGTCTTTGTTGTGTGTTTGAGACAGACAGGAGCAGGCAGTGTCGCTTAATGATGAGGAAGATGGAGAAACAGAGAAGTCTCCGTGACCACAGGTCACTGCAAAAGACTCGGGGGCAGACAGTATGAGCTGAGGTTGTCTGGTGTCTGACTCGGCCTGCAGGAAGACAACTCTTATAGACACTACCCCACTTTTTGTCCTTCTTAGGAGTTTCCCTCTGGTTGGGTAGACTCCCAGGAGACTCCCAAATCATACGTTCAGCCTTTGCACATGCTTCTTCGTTTGCCTGGAAAAGTCCTCAACCTCCTATCACCTTGGGGACCTGCTGTTTCAGAAGCATTCAAATCCCACTTCCTCCATAAAGCTCCCCTGCACTCACCGCTCCCCCCCCATGCATCCCATGTGGCGGTCTCTAGAGAAGGTCATATATTGTGAATTTGTCAACCCGCATTTACCTCCCTGTATTGCAAGTTTGGGTTTACACATCTCTCTTCTGCGACAAAGGCAGGGTTTGTGTTTGATTTTTTTTTTTTTTACGTGCTTAAAACTTCAAAGATGGAAATGAAATTTATCACATACCAAAAAGATGGGTACCTTAGCCAGTCTTTACTTGCATCTTAAATGATGTAGATTTAAAAAAAATTGTTTGTTTTGTTGTTTATTTTTTGTTTTGCTTTTTAAATAATAATTTTTAATTTTTGAGATTAAATCTGTACATTACTATCCTTCCTTTTCCCATCTCCAACCCCTCCCAGGCACCCACTTCGCTCTCTCTCAAATTCATGGCTTCTTTTGCTTTAATTGTTGTTAGATATATTGTTGAATATGTATTGTATATACATATACACTCTTAAATATATAAATATAACCTGCTCAGTCCATACAATGTTACCTGTACATATATGATCTCAGGGTTGACTAACTGGTATTGGATAGCTAACTGGGAGGCTCTTCTCTGGGGGGACGATATCTTTCCCTTTCTCGGCATTCTCTGTTGTCTGTAGTTCTTTGTCTAGGGTTGAAGTTGGAGCTTCCCCCTTCCGTGTTTGTAACATGAATTGCTAAATGGCGTTATTAATAAAAAAAGAAAAAAACAGGGCCAGATATTGGGGTGAAAGCTGAAAGATCAGAGAAACAGCACAAGCCACAGCTACCTCACCTTGCCAACTCCTCAGCCGATCCCGTTTCCTCAGACTGAAAGTCTCTGAGTCCTCACCCAAGAGGGTCTGAGCTGCTCTTAGTTCCGGTCTCCTCACGCCTTATATACCGTTCTCCACCCAGCCATGTCACTTCCTGGGATTAAAGGCATCTGTGCTTCCCAAGCAAAGGCATGAGATCTCAAGTGCTGGAATTAAAGGTGTGTGCCACCACTGCCTGGCTCTGTTCCCAGTGTGGCCTTGAACTCACAGAGATCCAGATGGACCTCTGCCTCTCTTGTGGTAGGATTAAGGGTGTGTGCCACCACTGCCTGGCCTCTATGTCTAATCTAGTGGCTGGCTCTGTCCTCTGATCTTCCAGATAAGTTTATTAGGGTACACAATATATTGGGGTACACAATATATCGGGGTGCACAATCTATCACCACACATGTTAGTACATCTATTGCTGTCATCCTTGTTTGGGCAGCCATGGTGACATTTCTAGGAGACACAGTCTCACAGCAAACTCCATCTTCCTCTGGCTCTTACAGTCTTTCTGCCTGCTCCCCTGCCTCAGTCCCTGAGCCCTGGCTATAGGGATTTTGTTGGTTTGTTTCCTCTGACAGGGTCTCACTGTGTAGTGGTGGCTGCCTGGCTTGGAACTCACTGTATACACACCCAGGCTGACCTCAGACTCACACAGATCTGCCAGCTTTTGCCTTCTAAGTGCTGGCTTTTAAGGTGTGGGCCACTGCGCCCTGCAGATAACACTTATTTTGTGAGAAAGCAGCACAATGTCCATTTGGGAAGTTCTAAATCCCAATATTGGCTGAAAGACTAAATAATTTTCATATGGAAAGAAATTATTTATTATTATTATTATTATTATTATTATTATTATTATTATTATTATTATTGTTATTATTATTTGGGTGTGTGTGTTTGAATGTATGCCACATGCATGTCTAAAGAGCCCTGAAGTGGACATCTGCTTTCTTGGAGCTGGACTTACAGGCAGTTATAAACCACCTAACATGATTATTGAGAACCAAAGGACAGCAAATGCCTTTAACTGCTGAGCCATCTTTTCAGGCCAGGAACAAACATATTATAGTGACATTAGAAAGTGATTTATAAAAAAAACAGTTTAAAGATTTAAAGAAACATGTGGTTAAGAAAATTAAAAATAGTATCTATTTAATTCTAGGTTCTATTGGGGCTGGTGAATATGTGGGTGTTGTTTATCTAAATCCTAAAGTCTTTTAGGGGAAAAGACTTCTGTTTTTTACTTCTGTTCCCCAACAAGTGACACAATGATTAGTATATAGTTAATAGGCAGTAAGTGCCTGAATGATACCACATATCACACATCAGACCCTTCACCACACACATACTCCATGTCTTCAGAGTCCACTGGGAGTCATGACCTATTTTTGGCTAAGGTGCTCATGACAAAATGTCAAGTTTTAATTGAATGCCATTGGAATATGGTTAACTCATGAGTGGAGAATCAGTAATCAAAGTGATTTGGAGTCTTCTGAACTTTCTGGCAGCCCATTGACTACAATTATACAACCTTGAGAGTATTTCCCCACTCTGATTCTTACATTCACTGCTCTTACACTTTCAGAAAGGCTGTAGTTGTAGTTGTGACCGCTACCCCAGAGCTAACATCATGTCAGCTTGCTCTTGGTTGCAGAAATGACTTCAGCTGTGAGAAGTTTGCCAGGAAAGCCTGCTTTCTCTATTTGTGTGAGGAAGAAAGAGGCCAAACACAGGAATTTCTCCCACGTGGTGTACTGACTTCCTCTGAGGCCCCCGAGAAGCCATTTGAACGAGCTTCCTTAGTTCCCCCAGCTGTGAAATGGAGCTAATAACGACTGATAATGTGTTTCACAAGGCAAACGTGAAGACTGAAGTAGGACATCGCTCCAAGGTGGTAGGCCACAAACACGGGACGGTTGCACACTGAGAGCCTCCGCTGGATCAGTGTTCTTTCTATCCGAGTGTGAACACTTTCTATTACATTGGGCCTTCAAATCCCCTCAGTTCATTTAAATGCCCAGACCAAGTGGCTTGCAAGCAAGACTCTCTGTCTCTACATTAATAACTCCATTTTTCAACATAGATGTTTCCAGAAAACAAGAGTACTTTACACGAGGTACGATATGCATTCTCATCACACCTACATGGCAACTGTGAGGTCATAACTTCTTTTTTTCTCCTCTGATTCCTCTATGGTTCTAAAGCATGTATTCCCAACTCTTAGAGGATTCAGGAGTAAAGAGGGAACATATGGGGAAATGCTTTAAACTCTTGTGGTGAAGATGCCAGAAAATATCAATCTATGGGTGGACAACCGAGTCCCAGAAAAGCTAACAGGTTTGCCTTAAATCACGTGACAGGTGAGCCTGAGGAACGGCGCTCAGCCTCAGCACGCTGGTTTCTCACCAGGTACTTCAGCCTCTGGCTTCCTAAGAAAATAAGCGCTGGTGCAGATAGAATCTGCCCTTCAGGGTGCTCCAGCAGTCTTCCATCTGGGCTCATGGTTTCAGCATGAAATGGCTCCCACAGGATTATGGGTAAGAACACTAGGTCCCCAGCTGGTGGCCATCTTTGGGAGGTGCAGCCTAATTGGAGGAAGTGGGTCTCTAGGGCACGGGTGGTGGCCGTGGTGGCCAGGTTTGTAACCCAGCCCTAGTTTAGCCCTGTCTGTGTCCTGGTCCACAGGGATGATGAGAGCGAGCAGCTGCTGCATGCTCCTGCTACCACAGATCCAGGCCTTCCTCACCACGGTTGGAAGTGAACCCTTCCTCCTTGTCAGGTGTTAGATGACAGCAAAGAGAACAGTGACCAATACACCCAAGTTGAGTTAGCTTTGGCCTTCTCCTAAATGCGGATCCCATTTTCTGCTGAATGGGCAGCAGCAGAGAAGAAGGTGTGGTTCCTATTTGTTGCCCAGGAAAAGAGCCCCATGAGACTGTCCAGTTGAACTTACTGGCTGGCGAGAGCGCCATCGTAAGTTTGGAATGGAGGCAGAAAGTCCAAGAAACACGACTAAACCTCCAGCCTTCTATGCAGGGTAAGTAAAGGATAGGATTCAATTAAGCTATGTGCCGACACTCGTGAGTATCAGGTACATAAAGATGGCAAGCCCCTGATGGTGCAGGTTCAGCCTGACACTCCAACCACCTTGTAGTTAGAGTAGGAGAGCCCAGTGTTCTTTAGGAGACGACGTCTCAGAGATGATGTGCTGGCTCTTGACTAAACAGGCCTGCACCGGATATATTGCTAGTGACCTGAGCAGGCTTGGGAAGCACACAGGCTTTATAGGACAGCAAGTTTTGTATAATATCCAGCATATTCTTGTCACTCAATGACCTCATTATTATTATCATTATGATCAGTAGTAGTGATTGTTATAAAGCACAAGGCTTGGGTGGGGAAGAAAAAACACAAATATGATTTCTTCAAATCTTCCCTGTTGGTTCCATCTTTTGGGGTATAAGCTGAAAAGCAAAGCAAAGCAAAGCAAAAAACCAAACCAAACCAAACAAAAACAAACACACACACACACACCCCAAAACAAAAACAAAAACAAAAACAAAAACAAAAACAATGGCCGGCTTTTTTATTGCCAGTGTCCCAGGCCCTCCTTTGTCTGCTAAGTACATATGCATTACCTCATTTAACCAACACAATAATTCTATGAGGCTAATGAGCTACATTTTAGAGATGACAAAACAGGGCCTCTGAGAGGCAGAAGAGAATGTAGTTGTTAAGAGCCTTGGAGTCTGGAGCCAGACTGACGATCCAATCAGTCCTGCACTTCTAAGCTGTGGGACACCAGGAAGAGTTACTTCGTTGCCCGCTTGTGTATACAATAATTTGCAAACAGTGCCTCTCATCATTGTGACTAGGAACTAAATTCATAGATGTGACACATTGGAAAGGATGTCCCGCCCATCGTAAGGACCCGATAAGCATCACGTGTCTCTATCACCACCCAAGGTCCCCAGCATCACTATAAACAGGGAGGTGGCGGAGCAGACGCAGGGCCCAGGTCTTCCCTAAGCTGCTGGCTCGTCTCTTACCCATCTCACTGTACCACTTAAGTGGGAGCAGAATAGAGGATGTGGGGACACAAAGGCAGAGGTGATAGATGCTATGGATTGATTTCTAGCACTCAGCAATCAGACAGCACCAGAAAGAACATGGCTCCTGCATTCTGTCCTGGCCACTCTCACCACAGTCAACAGTATTTATTATTATTAATTATTATTATTATTAATTATTATTATTATTTGAGGGGTATTTTTTGTAGGATCTCATGAAGCCCAGCCTAGTCTCAAATTTGCCCGAGGGAGACTTGGTCTTCTTGCCTCCATCTCCCAGATGCAGTCATTGCAGGCCTGTGTCGTACTGTTAATTATTTCTGACTGGGACCACTCAGAACCCCAAATCAGAGCACACAGGACTTCTGCTTGTCCTTTTCCTCCAGTTCTTTGAACAACGGGAAGATGGGTTTCCTGGTGTGCTCCTTGTGAGTCAATAGTTTGGGGGAGGTGGTGATCAATAATTTTATTTGTGAGTGTTTAGATGTTGAGAAAGCACCATCTGATATGATTTCGTGGACATGACTCCTAGGCTTGGATTCACTTGTGAAGAAACACACAGGCAAGCTCGTTGGAATGGACACATCCTGATCCCTGGTGGCCTAACTGTGTTGTGTTTGCCTGGGAAAGGGGGATGAACTAAGCTTGTCATAGCCAGTCCAGTGACAGTGACATTCAGACCTCTATTAGATAGAATTCAATAGGACTTGGTGGTCCTTTGTGATGTTCAAACCATTTAGAGGACTAGGAAGTTACAAGGTTGCGTGTGTGTGTGTGTGTGTGTGTGTGTGTGTGTGTGTGTGTGTGTATGCACTTATATATGGGGGTGCATGTGCATATATATGTAGGAAAAACTTGGGTGTCATTTCTCAGGCATAATCCTCCCTTTAAAACATTTTTATTTTTGAGATATGTCCTGTTTGTCAACTTGACACAAGCTAGACTCCCCTGAGAAGAGGGAACCTCAGCTGAGAAAATGCCCCCATTGGATTGGCTTGTAGGCAAAACTGTGGGGCATTTTTTTTTTAACTGAAGATGGATGTGGAAGGGTCCACTGTGGGTTTGCCATCCCTGGACAGGTAGTCCTGGAGTACATAAGAAAGCAAACTGAGCGAGCCAGTAAGTAGCATTCTCTGTGGTCTGTGCTCCTGTTCCTGCCTCCAGCTGTCTGCCTTGAGTTCCAGCCCAGACTTCTCTTCATGATAGAATGTGACCTGAGTATTTTAAGATGAAATAATCCCCCACTTCTCCAAGTTGCTTTTGGTCATGGTATTTTTATCACAGCAAAAGAAAACCTAACTAAGACAGAGGGTGTCTATAGGGGAAGTTTTCAGTCTAAAACTGAGGTCAATTCTGTCCCACCAGCTCTCAAATAACCACACAGAGACTTAATATTAATTGTAAATGCTCCACTGATAGCCCAGGCTTGTTTTTAGCTAGTTCTTATAACTTAAATTAACCGATTTCTATTGATCTATGTGCTGTCTCGAGGCCCATTTACCTAATCTATGACCTTCCCATGTTGTTTCTTATGCAATCTGGCTGGCAACTCCCAAGACTCTGCCCTTCTTCTTCCCAGCATCCTCTTGCCCTGAAAATCCTGCCTAGCTATTGGCCAATCAGCTTTTAATAACAATGAAAGCAACGCATCTTCACAGTGTACAGAAGGATTATTCCACAGCAGGTGTCTCACTAGAACTTGATCATTAGTCTAGGCTGGCTGGCCAGGGAGTTCCCAGAATGCCTCCTCAGTGCTTGGATTGCAAGTGGATTCCAAGCTTTTTTTTTTCTTTTAAATATGGTTTCTTGAACTCAGGTCTTCATGTTTGCAAAACAAGTGCTTTACCTACGAAGCAACTGTTTCCCAGCCTAGTTTAATAAAGATTCTTTTTTTTTTTAACTTTAGCACAAAAAAAAATGTTTACATCATGGTGTTTGGAGAGTTTTGAGTTTCATTGTGGGAAACTGAGTCAATCCAGTTCTGTTGGCGAGCTTCACTGAGATCAGCTCCTCTCCAATGTTACAGTAGGATGGAAAAACAACAACAACAATAACAACAACAACAACAACAAAACAGCTCTATGGGAGTCTGGCTGTTAAAATTATGCATGCGGGCAGGCACTGTGGCATCTTCTCTGGGGCCAAGGCACCATTTGCAACTGGTGGACATCTCTTCCCTTTGACTCCATAATAGACATCTTAGATATTTTCCACCTGTGGGTTGCCAGCAAGATACTCTGAGGTTCTCCGTGTATTACATGCCAACCCCTGCAGGCTGTGGAGGGTTGATGAGCAAAGCTTCATTTAATTGGAGAGGGATGTGTTTAAGAGGTGAACCACTCAGGGACAGCAAGACATCACTTGTGTTGTGTTCTTTGTGCCTTTTGCAACAGAGCAGATTAGCCGAACCTATAGAACGTTTATTAATATCTCACAGCCAGTTGAGCCTACGTTATACAGATGAGTTCCAGAACTTGGCCTGCCTGGTGGGCCACAGAGAACATCAAGAAACTGCTGTGAAACATCCAAGAAGATTTAGATCCCATTCCTCACCCACACCCAACAGAGTGAATGTTTACTACAACAGTCTGGTGAGTGAGAGTGTTTCAACTTCAGAACATTCAGCAACAGTGTTTCACTGGCCACAGTTGGGTGCAGGCTCTCTTTTGTCTTTGGATTGGATCTGTCTATCCACACATTCAACATGGACTCCACATCTAGAATCAAGTCTTCCCCAGCGGGGAAATTCCTTCCGCAGTAAGATTGGGATCAATCCCCTGGCCAGCACTGGATCAGTTACCTGGCAGTAGAATAAACAGTGTTTTACAGGGTTAAAAGCTTTTCAAAAGGAAAATTCTAAAAAAGGAAGTCCGATCCCCTGTAAAGTTTGGGATAATATCCTATTTATTATTGTGTTGGATCTGCCTCCTTTTTTTCTCCTGTTTTCAATAGCTCCTTCACCGTGGAGCTGTGGGCATGTGTGCAATGATATTTATATTCATTTTCAGGGTATGTAGTAAACGTAGATATATTTTTGCTTGAACAAAGTTCAACATATTAACCCAAATAAAACAACGAATAGTCCATTCATTTTTCCTATGTGTGTTGTTGGCATTGGCAATCTTTCTAAAGGGGAAAAAAGCTGTCACTGAAGACTACTGAAAAGGTTTACTGTGGAGCAAGCCATATTGTCCCCGACTTTTTTTTCTTCTTCTTAGAAATGTGATAGTTGAGTATACATAGTTGATGGAAAAACATCTATTTGTCTCCTGGAGATATTCACCAAAACCTGACAGGTAATCAGGAATTGTCTAAAGTAAAATTGTTTTCTATAGAATATTTTGTCTTATATCAAAGACTTATGTAAAAGTGTGCCCATTTGGTTAATGCTGGAGGGAAGAAACTCAAGGGACTCTGAAGGGAAGCGTCCAGGATACCATCAGGGGCTTCTCGCCTCCCTGGATCTTTTAAGTACTCCTCTTTGATTTGGATGTTAGTGAGTCCCACACAGAAGAAAATGCATCAAAATTGTTTTTCTTGTCTATGAATGACACGTCATGCAGCTCATTTAGCTGCTGGCCAACATTTCTCTTTGCTCCAGGCTTTTCATGTTAATGCAGTCTGGCCTGTGTAGTAAAACTGTTACTAGTGGAGGGAGAGTCAGACTTGTGCTACATCCCATCACACATGAGCATTACTAAGACCACAAACAGGTAAAAAAGATAAAGGTGTACATTGCTCTCAAGCAATGACCTGTGCACCCGAAATGATGTTTTACCTGCAAAACCCCAAAAGAATGTAAGAGTTTGCATCTTGGAAAATTAAGAGAATGTTCTAGATTACCTTTTAAAAAGAACGATGCTTTAGCCTTTGAACTGTCACTGTTTCAATATTTACACCTGCTAAAGAAAATAACATATTCTTCCTCCCACCAGCCTCAAGGGTTCAGTAAAGGGTGGAGGGCTTGTAGGTGGAGAGTTAGAGTTCCGAGCTTACTTCTGAATTCTTGCAGTATAAGGTCAGGTCATGGCTATCTGCAAAACAATAAGGGTACCTGCTTCCTGAGGTTGTCATGGGGACTAACTGAGATAATACCAGTGTTGGCACAATCTCTGGGCCTGACTACCGTCTTGATTGTTGGCAGTGATTACAGGAAAATCTTGTTGAAATGTCAGTGCACTCTCCAAGTTGAACTGTATAAAATGCATGCGGAAGGAGAGGGGGAGATCAATTTGCTCTGACATTAATAATTATTAATATTGATAATTAATTAATTGATATATTGTTAATATAGTTCCAGTAGACCTCTATTGTTGTGAAAAGTGCAAAGAAGACTAGATCATGCAAGTCACCACCTAGCCACTGAGCTGATATGGTTGGTAAAGAGGTCATCTACGGCATACATCCCCTTCCAGAAAAGGCAATGTGGACGCATTATTAGAATTGCTGTTTGTCATTACTAAGGAGGTTGCCCCAGACCTGCCTTTCTAATTAGTGACTTTAAAACCACACAGGTATCGTTTATTAGTTATTTTCAACAGGGTCAATGCTATGCCATCCAAGAGGCTCTATGGATATAGCAATGCCTGGAGTAGGGAATCCCCTGACCCAGGCTGTTTACATCCTGTCCCATTGTTCTTAGCCATTTGACTTTTGAGAAGCTGCTCACCTGCCTGTTCTCTGATCTCTGAGACATGAATTGTTGCAAGGATTAAACATCATATTTGTATATGCATACATGCAAGTGCATGTGCACAGGTGTACGTGCACATTCTGTGCACAAGTCTTTATAGAGAGAGTAGGTAACTGGTAAATACTTGACATTAATAACTTATTTTCTCTGAAGAGTCTAATTGGAAACATCCTGTACGTCTACTGTAGCATGAATTGTTAGAAGGTCTTGTTAATAAAACAAACCTGGAGCCAGGTATTGGGGTGAACACTGGAAGATCAGAGAAGCAGAACAAGCCACAGTCACATCACCTTGCCAATTCCTCAGCTGATACTGTTTCCTCAGGCTGGAAGCCTTTGTGTCCTCATCCAAATGGATCTCAGCTGAACTGCTTCTCGAAAGGCTAAAAGCTTAACCAGTCTAGTTCATGGTTTTCACACCTTATGTACCTTTCTGCTTTCCACTATCACTTCCTGGGTTTAAAGGCTCACTTCATGGGGTTAAAGGCGTGAGTCACCAGGCCTGGCTGTTTCCAGTGTGGCTTTGAACTCACAGAGATCCAGATGGATGTCTGCCTCCCAAGTGATAGGATTAAAGGCATGTGTGCCACCATTTTCTGGCCTCTACATCTGGTGGCTGTTCTGTTCTCTGACCCCAGATAAGTTTATTAGGGTGCACAATATTTTGGGGACACAATATCACCACATCTACTGAACTCATACACACACACACACACACACACACACACACACACACACACACACATAAAATGAGAGCTGGTAGAAGGCTCTAGTTGTACAAATAGTAAAGGTAAGCACAGAGTCCCTGAATGGCAACCTTCTGGTCCAGCGTATCAGCTCTTGCCTCGCACCTTATTTCAGTTCCCTAACTCTTTCCACGGTTTATTTTATGGTACACGGACACTAAATTGTTATTTCTTGATTCTCTTGCTATCCCTCACTTGCCGGCTTTGGCTTCTATGGTCAGGCAATCACTCTCCAAAATGTGCTTTTGACCCTACGTTTCCAGCATCCACTCTGTCCCTGCTGCTGCCTACGAGTGATTAACTGTGAGAGCATTTGCCCTCACGCTGTGAATGATGAACGTCAACACAAAGTGCCAGACACTGGGAAATAACGTTTTCATCCTTGCAAATAGGAAAATAAAGTGAAGTGGGCCCCGTGATTGCCACCACACTTACACTCGAAGGAAGATTTGTAGGACCCTCACCAGGATGGGACAAGTCAAGGAGAGCCCAGCAGGCTGAATTGAATTCTAGGCAGATGGAAGAGGCTAGAATTTGCAGGGCATGTTAATAGAGTGGGGAACTCCATGGAAATGGAACTCTGGAGATCTGGAGAGGGCTTGTCCTGTGTTTTTGGTGAAGTGTTATTGATTTGTACAAGATGAAAAGAAACAACCAAGACTTGGAAGAAGGCCACCAGAAATCACTGGTCTGAACAAGGCTCTTGGAGCTCCTAGGCACTCTGCTAGCTTGAGTGAAGAACTTTAAACTATGAAAGACACTAGGTGCAGTTCCCACAGGGCCATGGCTCTGTAACGTGGTTAAATTGGTGCTGGGGTAAAAGCTGTTCTGTCAACATTGTACTACCCTGAAAAGCAAGCCTGTCTCGGATCAGACTCATCTGGCTGTCATGGATCAGACAGATCTGTCATGAGGCCCAAAGTGTTTAGAAAGAAGACAACACAAGCTATCATCTAAAATAATAAGCCCACAGATACAATTTAGAAAGTATTAGCCCTCTAAGAAATATAAAAATGTGAATCATAATGAGAAAAATTAGTAGAAACAGGCTGAGCAGTGAGATAATGGAATTGACAGAAGACAACTTTCCCAGATTTTATCATCGTGCTTTGGAATGTAGATGAGAACATGAGCCTGATGAAGAATAAAACTTTTTTAAAAAGCACAAGTAGAACTTACAGAGGTGGTAATGTAAGATGAAGAACAGGACGGATAGGCTTGCCATCACATTCTATGATGTACAAGATCACCACACACAGAAGATATAGCATGCAAAGTATCCAAGACAATGCACATAATTTTTTTAAAAGGCTAAAAATTGGCCAGACAGTGGTGGTGCATGCCTTTAATCTCAGTACTGGGGAGGCAGAGGCAGGTGGATCTCTGTGAGTTCTAAGCCAGCCTGGTCTACAGAGGGAGATCCAGGACAGGCACCAAAACTACACAGAGAAACCCTGTCTCAGAAAAAAAAAAAGTTAGAGATCAAAATGCCTGCCGGGCAGTGGTGGTGCGTGCCTTTAATCCAGCACTTGGGAGGGAGAGCCAGGTGGATCTCTGTGAGTTCAAGGCCAGCCTGGGCTACAGAGTGAGATCCAGGAAAGGTGCAAAGCTACACAGAGAAACCCTGTCTTCAAAAAACCAAAAAAAAAAAAAAAAATCAAAACACCTCCTCCTGGTATATTCAACCCATGTCATGGATACCGAGATGATTTTAAGCTGTGCAATGTACATGCAATTAGAAACCAAAACATGCGGCGTGGAGGAGCAGACACTCTTTTTGAAGATGTGATATCTGAGAAATGTACATCCACAGACCAAGAAGCACAGCAAACTCCAGACAGAAGCAGTACGAAGGAAACCACTCAAAAACACACTGGCATCAGACTTTGGAAACTAATGCCGAAAAGAAAAGTGTAAATAGCAACCAACAGAAAAAAGACACATGATGTATAGTAGAAGAAAAATGAGAATTACTACAGACGTCTCACCACAAACCGTGCAGCTCCAGGGACAGTAGAAGGACATCTCCAAAGCACCCAAACCAATCCAGCTTCCAAACTAGACTTGAATACCCAGTGAAAATATCCTTCAAAGACGAAGGTCAACTCAGCCTTTCAGTTCAACAAGAATTAAGAACACGTCCTTGTGAGAAATGTTACAAAAAGCACCTTCAAGGAAAGATAGGAATTTGGATCTACAGAAAAGACGTGAAGAGCTCCCCAAATGCTACATATGTGGATGAACATGAGCCATTTCGTGTAACCCTTGCTTTGGAGTCTTTTCCCCACTCAGCCATTTGATAAGAGGAAATTCTATGTTTCTTCATTACCTCTTAATCCAGGAGGGCAAACACACAGCTCCTTAAATAGACTCGGGGCTGTATGGTAAATGAAGGGGGCCTTTGCATGCATATAGAAAAATTTGCAAAGTCAGTAAAATGGGAAAGATGGACCTTATTTTGATTGATTATCTATCTATCTATCTATCTATCTATCTATCTATCTATCTATCTATCTATCTATCATCTATCTGTGGTGGTATTGTGTTCCCCAAAATATTGTGTACCTTAATAAACTTATCTGGGGTCAGAGACGGAATAGCCACAATATGAAACAGAGGTTAGGCAGTGGTAGCATACGCCTTTAATCCTAGCATTCCAGAGGCAGAAATTCATGTGTTCAAGGATACACCCAAGCATGGTGATCCACGCCTTTAATCCCAGAAAGCACGCCTTTAATCCCAGGGAGTGGTGGTAGAAAGCAGAAAGGTATATAAGGCGTGAGGACCAGAAACTAGAGGCATTTGCCCTGGAGAGGCATTTGGCCTGGAGAAGCATTTGGCCTGGTTAAGCATTCAGGCTTCTAGCAGCAGTTCAGCTGAGAGTCATTTGGATATGAGGACATAGAGGCTTCCAGTCTGAGGAAGCAAGACCATCTGAGGATCTGGCAAGGTGAGATAGCTGTGGCTTATTCTGTCTCTCTGATCTTCCAGTGTTCGCCCCAATAACTGGCTCAGGTTTGATTTATTAATAAGACTCTTTAAGATTCATGCTACATCTATCTATCTATCTATCTATCTATCTATCTATCTATCTATCTATCTGTTTTTGTGTGTGTGTGTGTGCATGTGCGTGTGTGTGAAAATGTATGCCATGGGTGTGCACATGCCCTTGGGGACCGTAGAGGACATCAGCTCCCCCTTGAGCTGGAGTTACAGGCAGTTGCGAGCCACCTGACATGGATGCTGGGAATCTAACTCTGGTCCCCTGCAGGAGCAGCCATGTGTCCTTAACCACTGAGCCATCTCCCTGGACCCAGGTATGTCTTATTTAAAAGGAGCACCTATCACTCAACTTCAGTTGTTTGCCTCTGGGTGAGATTGAACACATCTCTAAGGTTAGCAGCTACTTCAAAGAAACCAAACAATAACAACACATGCCACATCTGTGGGCTACATTGAGCCCTTGAGACGCAGGAAGCAAGTACTATTGAAAGCATTCTTCACCTGCTCTTCCATCATGCTCTGTGACTATCCATTGTATATTAAAATGTATTCCAATAATTAAAATTATATATATAAATATATATATATATATATATATATATATATATATATATATAGTGTGTGTGTGTGTGTGTGTGTGTGTGTGTGTGTGTGTGTGTGTGTGTCTGTCAGAGGACAACGTTCAGGATTCTCATTTCACCATGTAGATCCTGGGTATCAAACTTACCTTGTCAGGTTTGGTGGCAAGCACCTTTAACCACTGAGCCATCTCTCTGAACCTCCGATTTTTATCCTGACCCACGTATCCTTTCTGATATTCATGCTGATGACAGACAGGAATCCTATTTGGCCTTTTGTATTCCAAATGACTGGTACACAGCCTGGCATCCTGAAAACACACTAAATGCTGATTAAAACTGGACGGTATTTTTAATATGTCAAGTGAGAGTCATTTTCTCTGCGGCTCCAAGAACTTAGGAAAGAATGGAGCACTAGATTTGAAGTTTTGCAGAAATACTCTCAGTGTTAAAGTATTTTTACTTTTACTCAGTTGCCAGTGGTGGTGATCTGTGGGAATCAAAGTCTGGGGCTTAAAGCTGTGTGGCATTTTGGTAGCCACTGACTGACTCCATTGCCTTCACTTTTATAATTAAAAGGGAAACCACCAAGTATATCCCTCATCCCCTCCAGGAAATACCTCTCTTAACGTAATTTCACGGAGAGGTGTCTGTCGATGGGCAGGCTTTTCCCTGAACCTGGATGAAAGGATTGACAGAAGCTCTCTTTTTCCTCTTCCCAGCTCTGCTTTCCTCTGCTGTCTTCTCCACCTGTCTCTGCCCTGACATGTTCCACTCCATCCTTCTTCACACCTTCATCTTACATTAAACAGCCGAGCTGACAAGAAGCATCATCAAAACAATAAACATAGAATAGTGATGGTTGTCACTGTATGGAGTCCATATGAAGTGCCAGGTAAATGACATGATGACAAGGAATTCACACACTAATCCAACATTTTAGTATTCAGTCTTTATTTCATGGATAAGAACATGAAAGCCTGTGTTTCACAGCTCCCATGCTCTCATCATGTTCCACCTGGGGTCTTCAAAATCTCACCACCTGAAATGTTATTAGACAGGCAGCCTCTCACACCTTCACCTAGACTACTAAAGCAGAACCCACCGGCTAGCCTGATCCCTGTGCACATATGATTTGATAAGCCCTGTCTACACTGTATCATCCATGTAGGGAAAAGGAGCCAGCTAAAGAACCCTACCCTGCTGTGGAATGGTCTTTATGTCAAACATGTTGCTTATTGGTCAATGAATAAAACACTGATTGGCCAGTGGTCAGGCAGGAAGAAGTATAGGCGGGACAAGGAGGAGAGAATTCTGGGAAGTGGAAGGCTGAGCCGGAGACACTGCCAGCCGCCACCATGACAAACAGCATGTGAAGATGCCGGTAAGCCACAAGCCATGTGGCAAGGTATAGATTTATAGAAATGGATTAATTTAAGATATAAGGACAGTTAGCAAGAAGCCTGCCACGGCCATATAGTTTGTAAGCAATATAAGTCTCTGTGTTTACTTGGTTGGGTCTGAGCGGCTGTGGGACTGGTGGGTGAGAGAGATTTGTCCTGACTGTGGGCCAGGCAGGAAAACTCTAGCTACACTACCCTGACCCTGGAGCCCAGAGCCAGTGAAAGAAGCATAGCCTAGACCCGAGCCAGTGAAAGACATATTTTATCCCTGAACCCAGAACCAAAGAAACATGCCCTGACTCAGAAACCAGTGCCAAAGAAACACACTTTGTCCCAGGAATCAGAGTCAGTGAAAGAAATATGCCCTGGCCTTAGAATTAAGAGCCAAAACACTAAGAAAGGCCAGTGAAAGAAACATAGTTTGGTTCTGAAATCAGAGCTATCTTTGCCCCTGACCAACGAAACTAACCAATCCCTGAGCAGGAAAAATTAACCAATCCCTGGACAGAAAACCTTCTCCCTGGAGAAACTCCGCCCCTAAGAAACCCTATATAAATCACCCAGCCTGGTCAGTTGTCGGTTGTTCTCTCCACCCTGGTAGAGGTAGCCACCTTCCTGGACTCCTCCTTCCCCAATAAATCTTTCTTAAAAGAGTCTTGGGTATGAAGACCTTCATTTGCTGGTGCAGAGAAGAAGAACCTTGCTAAGACGTCTCTTAGGGGACTGAGCAGAAAAAAACCTTGCAGAGACGTTCTCTTACAGGGACTGAGCAAGGGGGAGGCTGAACAGAAGAACCTTGCTGAGATGTCCCTTGGAGGACTGAGCAAGGTAGAGCAGAAAAAGTAACAACTTTTCCCTGGAGCCGGAGGAGATGGCTACATTTCTGCAGTGGTTTCCCCTTTAGCAGAGTGAAGCAAAAGAAGCAACATCTTGGGTTGGAGAAGAAACAGAGCTCTGCTGGGAAGCCCCCTTAAGGAGGAGGCTGAACAAAGCTCAGCTGTAGCAGCTCTGCAGGAGAAGCAGGATTGCTACACACACACACACACACACACACACACACACACACACACACACACACA
>CABHPR010137763.1:0-27778 GCA_902168415.1 Peromyscus melanophrys
AAGGAAGGGAAGGGAAGGAAAGGAAAGGGAAGGAAGGAGGGCGGGAGAGAGGGAGGGAGGGAAGGAAGGGAAGAAGGAAGGAAGGAAAGAAGGAAGGAAGGAGGGAGGAAGGAAGGGAGGGAGGGAGAGAGGGAAGAAGGGGTGGGGAGGGATGGGAAGGGAAGGGAAGGGAAAAGGGAAAAGGGAAGGGGAGGGAAAAGGGAGGGAAGGGGAGGGGAAGGAAGGGAAGGGGGAAGGGGAGGGGAAGGGAAGGGGAGGGGAGGGAGGATGACAGGCTGGAAAACTGCCCCTGCTCATCCTTGACCTCATGCATTATTACTGCAGCAGGAAGTTGGTCTCCTGGTATGTGACTTTGCTCTGACAAAATACCTAACAGAGTAACTGAAGGGAGGGAAGGCTTATTCTGACAAGGGTTTGAGCGTGTACAGTCCATGATGGAGGGACAGCATGCCACAGTTCATGGAAGCCTGAGCTGGGACTCCTCCCAGCTCAGCAAACCAGGGTTCAGGGAGAGCTTGGGTCTGAAACAGCATGTAATACGCCCGGCTGGCCCTCTGACAAACTTCCACAACCAGGCTTGCTTCCTACAGGTTCCACAACCTCCCAAACAGTGCCACCAGCTGAGGAGGACATGTCCAAGCCCGTGGAGAACATGGCACTTGCAAACCGCAGCACCCGATCCACTCTCGAGGTCTGACTATTCTCTATAGAGCAGAGGAGGAACCAAGAAAAGAGACTCTCAGAGCAAGCCCTGCTATAACGGAGTCGGAGCGAAAGCTGAATGAGGCTAGAACTGCATACTGCATCCACGGACCTGAGTCCCTGTGCATCTCAGAGGTGCAGACATCTGTCAGACATATTGTTTGTCTACAAACTGGGTCTCTAGTTGTTCCATATGTGGAGCACACCTAATTCCCCAAATTCAGTATTAATTACTCCTAGAGTTCATGTCTCCTCTCTGATCTTACACTACAGGTTTATTCATGGGTCCATCCAAACAGACCATAATGGAAATGTAGCTCAATGGACAGAGTGCTTGCCTAGCATGCACAAAGCTCTGGGTTCAATCCCCAGCACCACATCAAGGGAGCATGGTGGCACACACCTATAATCCCAGCCCTTAAGTGGTGGAGGCTCAAAAACCAGAAGTTCAAGGTTATATCCTTGACTACAGAACAAGTTTGAGGCCAGTCTGGACTACATAAAATTGGCTCAAAAACTAACCAACCAACAAAAAAAAGAACTGTAATATTTACTGGGGACTGGAGCATCTTCCAGCATGCCCAGAACTTGTCAAGGTTTAGCATCTTGCACACCCTTAACAAATATCAAGTGGGTGGATGGGTGGTAAGGAAGAAGGGAAGGAGATAGAGTGGGGGCCGGAGAGGGGTTCAGAGGGAAGGACAAGACATGGCCTCAACCGGAAAAACACGCAGACAGAGGCAGAATTATGGCTCCAAGCTGAAGCTGGATGCCCTGCTGGCCGTGGTCCCTGGCCCAGGTCCTGGGCCTCAGCTCAGTCACTGCTCCCAGCCCATATGACATACTGGCCTGGCAAGCTTGGCTGTACCAGCAGCTGTGACCAGACTTGTCCACACTGCAGGGCAGATCTGAGCTAGGCCATGTGGCCCATTGCACCCTACTGCCGGCCTCCCTTCACCTCCAAAGCTGGAGCAGAGATAGCCCTGGACAAAGCCCCAGGAGACACTGGAGGGCAGGCCCTTCTCTACCACATCAGCCCTGCCCCGTTTGCTCCACTTCCTCTTCCCATCCCCCAGCCCCACAACTTCCAGTCCTGGCAGGAACAAGAGGTGATGCAAGACTATGCATGACATCAGGCAGCCTGGGTTCAAATCCACCCGCTGCCAGGCTGAATGACCTCAGATATGGTATTTAGGTTCTCTTCTGCGAAGTCAGATTTCCCATGGGAGATGCCTGCCCCACCCATGAAGGCATCTATCTAGTTATGAAAAGGTGTTGGCTGGTGTCAGGACTCCCAGCGATACCTGCCATACAGTCAGGGCTCCACAAGCATTAGTGCCGAGGCTGTTTGTTTCCTACCCCTGAAATGGAGGTGCATAAAGAACACAGTGGGTCTGCACGATGCACTCCCAAAACCTAGATTAAACAGCTGGAAGAACTTACCGCCTTTGCATGAAAGCATTTCACAGCTGGGAAAGAAAAGGCTCAGAGAGACCAAAACACTTACCCAGGTCATACAACAAATTAGAGGCCGAGTTCCCACCTCTTCTGGTTCTACACCTCACACTCTTGTGGGGAGGCCAGCTGAGGACTAACCAGAGGAACTCCAGGCCAAGGCCAGTGCTGCTTTGTCACACACGGTACTGACTAGCTCCAAGGGGCCTCCCAAACCTTGATAAGTGGTGAGTGTAAATGATGAGCTGGGACACTCAGAACATTTCATCATAATTAATTTAAAATTAACCTGAAACACAGATGCCCAGTGCCACTATGGAAAACTGTTCTGTCACTCTGGGATGACTTGGATGTTTTTTAATTTTTTTTTTTAACTATTCCAGCTTTATGAGAGCTAAACACGGATCCAATATTTCCAGGGGGAAAAAATGAGTATGCAAGCTGAGATTTGCTGTCAAAGTATACACATCAAATTTGGAAGTTCAGTATGCAATGACGAACATAAGGTTTGTCTTGCTGAAAACTGTGCTGAGGAGATGGCTGCTCCGTAAGGGCACGTGCTGTGCGAACACAAAGACACCTGAGTTCAAATCCCCCGGCATCCATAGAAAGAGCTGGGTAGAGCTGGGCATTCCCTTAACCCCAGAACTTGGGCAACCGAGATGGGCAGATCCCAGGAGCTCACTGGCCGTTGGAAAACTTCAGGTTCAGTGAGAGACCCTGTCTCAAAGAAAAAAAGCCGGGAGTGATAAAGATACTTGATATCCTCCTCTGACCTCCACATGGTACACTTACTCATCACACACACACACACACACACACACACACACACACACACACACACACCTATGCATATTAATAATATAGTGAAAAGATCATATTGAGATATGCGGGGTTAAATAAAGGGTTATTAAAAGCTCACTCATTTGCGGGGTATGGGGGTGAGTCTGTGGCATACGCTCATCTTTGCGAATGCAGGAGTGCATGTAGGGGTGAGTGCCTGTGCAGAGGCCAGAGTCTGAGGTCGTGTCTCCCTTAGTCACTCTTTGCCTTATTTTTCTGAGGGAGGGTCTCTCGCTGAACCTGGAGCTCATGGGTGGGGCTAGCCTGGCTGGCCTGTGAGCTTCAGGGATTCCCTTGTCTCCGGCTCCCCAGAGATGAGATCAGAGATTTGTGCCTGGCTGGTCCTTGAGGAGCCAGGGATCTGAACTCAGGCCCTTATGCTTACATGGCAAGCACTTTATGAACTCACCCATCACCCCAGCCCGTTCTGATTTCGGTGCCCACTGCATTCTTCTTCAGACAAGTCTGGGGTCAGAGGGAGAAGGGGGCAGGAGGGTGGTGACTCGCTGGGCTTTGTCCCCAGCTGCTGCAGGACATGAGGGCAAGGATTCTGTCTCCTTGGGAGGCAGTGGCCTGGCTCTGCCCTCTGACACTTCCTGAGCCAGGCAGGGAGGCAGCCCAGGATTAGCGCTAATTCTCTCCCCAGAGGCCTCAGAGAAGGTTAAGTGCCTGTGGAGCCTCCACATCGCCCAATTAAGCCTGAGAAGAGGAGGAGGACAGAGGAGAAGGATACAGAAACAAGCTGGGATTCTGGGAGACAGAAAGGAAGCAGACTAGGCCCCTTATCTGAGGCCCCCTTGAGAGGTAGTTTCCTTGCTAGCCCAATGGGGTCGCCAGCCCCTCCCCAAGCCCACTGAGAGGCTGTGGTTGCTCTGGACCCCATCCTGTCCAGCTCTGTGCTCTGGCTCCTCACTTGCCAGCTCTGGGAAGACACAGAGCAACACCACGAAAGCTGGCACTGACCTGGTATTCAGCTGCCCGTGCTGAGGCTCGTGACCACCCAGGAAGGAGGAATAGCCTAACCACCCCACTGCACAGACGGGAAGACAGAGGCAAAGAAAATACGGCTGGACATGAAGGAGCTCACCAGCAGCTCCTAAAACAGTGCTGGCAGAGGAGGGGATGTTTTGATAACAAACTAATACCTTCCTTCTGGCGATCAGACTACGGAAACAATGGGCTCCGAGGAATTGCAGCTTCCTCCGGAACCTCATGCTGGAAGAAGGAAAAGTCTGGGCCTGGTGCCAGCCAGAGGGGGTGCCTGTTTTCCAGGAAGAGATTTCTGAGCTTGTCAGACCACCTTACAGAGGATACCAGAACCCCAACAAGGATGGATCGATGTGTGTTGGCGGGGAAGGGACCACCATCTTGACCAGGACCGCTTAGCTGTGTATATCTCTCACGCTCTACTTGAACCTCATGTCAGGACCCTGAAGACGGAACTGGGAAGTCACTGGACCTCTTTCTTTGTTCCTCTTCCCAATGTGACCACAGTGAACACATCTACTCTCTCTACTTTCACTCTGGCTTATGTGTTTAATTGGCCTAGGAGGAAGGTGCCCAGGCCTAGCTAATGAGGGCTCCAGAGCTCAGGCTCAGACCCTAGTCACTCCAGTCACATTTCCAGCCCAAGGATGTACTCAGAGGAGACATGGAGCTTCATGTCATGATGCCCTGTGAGGCTGTTGCTTGATCCCCACATGTCTCTGGATGAGAATGAGGACAAAGCTGAGAAGTGGCCTGTGTGGTGACTCTGGAAGAAGAACTCTGGGAGCAGTTAGAGGATCTTTGTCGTCACAGGTTCTCTGTTTCATTCATTCAATTTCTCATTGAGTATCTTCTGTACACAGTCACTGAAGGTCCAACTGAGAATGAGCGAGACCCAGGAGAGCCCTGTTCTCATGCAATATCCATTCACAAACCAGAGGAAAAACATGCATGCTCACACAAGTGCGTAATGATCTCAATAATGACAAGGTCAATGAAGACACCCAAGGGGCTGGTGCCTGTAACCCAGCAGACACAAGAGGACTGCGGCCAGTCCCAGGATGGTCTGGGCTATATAGTAAATTCCAGATTAGCCTAGGCTACAGAGTGAGACCTAGCCCCCACCCCTCAAAAAAAAAAAGGGCAGAACTAAAGCTGAGAAGAGTTGGGGATGCCCAGCAAGAGATGGTTAGGGAATAATACGGATGGGGGTGTGAAGCGGACCGTGGAGTGGTAAGCAGACAAGAAACACTCTGCAAAGGCTTCTGTGAGGGAAGCATGCTCGGTGTTGTCAAGGAACCCCACAAAAAGGGCCCCCACAGGAAGCACTAACAGTCTCAGCACCATTATTCATAAGAATCCCAAAGTAGAATCAAAGCAAAAGACACCCACCCACGAATGGATAAACAAACCGCTATAGCCATACAACAAAACATTATCTGGCCATGAAAGAGGAGTGGAATGCTGGTTTATGACATAACATGGATAAATCTTGAAATATCAAGAAGCAGTCCCACACAGAAGACCACCGCTTCAGATGTATTGATGCCCAAAACAGCAAGTCTATAGAAAAAGGAAGTAGCTCATCACTTGTCCAGTGCAGGGGGTTGTGGGGGTGACTGCAAATGGGGACTAGGTCTCTTGAAGGATGATGAAGATCTCAGATGGGATAGTAATGATCATTGCACAACTACACCCAAATGCCAAAGCTAGTCCACTGTAGGCGGCTTCAAACAGGAGGACTTAAGATAAATGAATCAGATCTCAATAAGGCTGGAAGAAACAGGAAAGAGACAGCGGGGCTGTAGCAGAGCGAGCAAGGAGAAAAAGCACATGGGAATCAGAGTGCTTTCGTTTGAAGAGCTTCAGGTTTCTGTCTACAGGAGCCACCCATGGAGGCTCTGAGGCTGGGACTTGGGGCTCCTGCTTACAGTTTTAAAGCTCGCTCATGTGCAGGGCAGCATAGTGGGTCAGAGTATGGGTTCTAGTGCCCAGATCCGAATCCCTGCTAAGCTGGTGCTTCCAGCCATGAGATTAAGACAAGTCTTGTCTTCTTTGGGTCTCAGTTTATCAGCAAGCATCACCTCACAGGGAGGCTTGCCTGGAAACAGTCAGGGTTGAGCCAAGCAGGAAGGCGAAGGCCATACAAGTGGAGGATCTGTAAATAAGAAAGGGCTGGCTAGATGGGAGCTCAGCCAGAAAGGTCCGGTTCTCAGCCTGGCAGAGCTCTCCCCCACCGCCCCATCCTGGCTCAGCCAAGCCAGCCACTGCTCCTCAGGCCTCCTAAATGGGGCATAAATCAGAAGCCAGGGGAGCTGGTGGGGAAGTGTGCTCCCCCACCCCAATCAGAAGCAGATGCTGACCTGTGGGTCTCCATGGGCCTGTGTACCTGGGCTGCTCACGTCATAGATGTGGAGGCCAGAATTTCCACAAGTTTTTAAGTCAAAGATTGCCAAAGAAAGGACCTCCTAAAGCCTGCCAGATGTTTGGATGCTTTCAAGCCAGAGGTGGGAGGCCAGGGGAGGTGTCCAGCAGTAGGAGAGGAGTGGGGATCTCCATCACACTGAACTATCCCAAAGGGCCAGGCAGGCAGTTGGGCTGTTACTGACCAAGAGGGTATGATGAATGTAACAGCTGCTTAGGTTCCGCAGTCACATGTACCAAACTCCAAGGTCATGGACTCTGCCTTTCTTAGTGTGAGACCTAAAGTATATGCGAAGTCAGCTCCCCCAAACCTTAGTCTTCTCACTACGAAATGGCTGAGCCATTGCTTACCTCCAATATCCTCAGAGGACTGAAGTCACTTCCCATGAGGCTCCCATACAATAGATCCACAAAGAGAGACCTGACCAACCAGGGCTAGCAAGCCCTCGCATGTGCACAAGCCTTTACTGTTCCAGGGTTCTAGGGATCAGGAAATAAGTATATGACTTCCTTAAAGGACATTCCTCCTTGCTTCCTAAGGCTCTGAGAAGGCCCAAAACATTCCTTAGCAACTGTCCATCTATGGGTCCTGGGTGGTTTAGTGTTAGGCATGGTAGACTCAGGATTCATATAGTGACTGGAATAGTTAGTCAGAGCCTGGGGCCTGGCAGCCCCAAAAAGCTAGGTTAAGCCATTGTTCTCAATATGCCAATTAAGGGTTTGTGAGATGGCTCAGCAGGTAAAGGTGCTTGCCTCCAAGCCTGATGATCTGAGTTCGATCCCTGGAAACCACATAGTGGAGAGAGAGAACTAACTCTGAAAAATCATCCTCTGACCTCCAAATACATGCTGCAGCACGCGTAACCATGCACAAATACACTGGTAAATAATAAATAATTTGAAAAAAATCTCTCCGACATTGCCAAATGTGGGGGATGGAGTCAAGTCCTCCCTCTGTTGAGAACCACAGCAACAATGGAATCAAATCCATGTACATATTCTAGCAAACATGCTTGAGATGCTGCCTCAAGTTTATCTAATAAACTGAGTGGGTCCATTCATGCCAGAGCGTATCTGTGTGGTCTCCACCAGCTGAGGTCTCTTTATGGATGAGGCTCCCATGCCTCTTCAGAGCCCATCATAGCTCAAGCCATGTGGACACTCGGGGGAGTTCTTAAAGCCACACACTGCACTCTACTATTCCTTTTCTATTTTTTTGAGACATGATCTCACTGCATAGACCTGGCTGCCCTGGAACTCCCTATGTAGACCAGGCTGGCCTCTAACTCACAGAGATCCACCTACCTCTTGATCAAGTTCTTTACTGTTCTTATAGGTTATAAAATCAAGGGCTTTGGCCAGGACAGGTGGGAGGGAGGCTGTCCCTAACCTCTGAAGCCTGGGTCTGCCTCTGGACAGCAGTGTGTTCTTGGGCATAATGTCGAACCTCCCTGATGGGGTCTGCTCCATGTCCCTGCATCTTAGACAACCATCAGGGACCTTGAGTCTCATCCTGTTTTCTGAATTCATTTTCCACCCCCAACCCCCAAGTAAGAGCTACAGAGGACAATTCATACCCTGCCCAGGCCACCCCAGGAGCTCACACAGCTGTGGCTTCAGTGTTCTCAGGCCCATCCCCAGGAAGCCCTTAGCCATGGGCCTGACAACATGGCTCCGGGCTTCCAGACCCTTTGAAATTCTCGATGTTTATTTGTGTTTGTCCCATCTGTTTCCTGGAGCAAGGAGCTCCTGAAACGACAAGGCCTGTGGATTGCAGAGGTGGGAGCAGAACAAGGCAGGGGCAGCCGGGAGACTCCACCCTACGGGCAGCTGGCTGGGAGAAAACTCTCTAGAGGGTTGGCAGGGCTGAAGAAGCAGAGGGGAAGAAAGGAAGGAGGGGGCTTCTGACGTCGGCATGCATAGTGGGAAGCTCGCCCAAGAGAGATGCCACAGATGAATTTGGAACTGGGTCTCCAGCTTCACAGGAACCTGAAGCCCCGTCTCTCCAAGCATGCTCTGGGGGCTGAGAGAGAAGCACTCCTGAGAGCACGTGATCAGCAACGGCACCTCATGGAGCACCATGGCAGGTTCCAGCCTGTCTTCTCCATCACTGCCACCCCAGGCAGGTGTCCAGGAAACTAACCAGTCTCTGCATTGTGCATGTCCTCAGCATCCTCAGATACTGCAAAGCATATTCTTATGGGACACTGCTGAAGGTTCACCTTTGATGAGTGTGCTAACCACCCCCTAAAGGGGTCCCCATTAGCCGGCCACAGGGAGGACAAGCCATACAGGTCCTAGGTCTTTCTTACTGGTGTGCAATGACCTCAGGAGTACTGTGGAGACTTCGGGTGTGGAGGAGCTCCTTGGCTGGTGACCCCTGGCACCCTGGAGGAGGAGGAATTGGATGCTGAGCACTTATCAGGACATCCCTCAATCTGTCTCCATCCACAGAGTTCCTTCCCCCACCCGCACCCGCACTCGCAGCCCATCTCCTCAGCTTTCCTTGCCTATAATTTAAGCTGTGTATCCTACTAAGAATATCACCACCACTCCAAGCCCCAGGCCAGGCTTCTGAGCCTCCCAAACCA
The DNA here is from genome assembly GCA_902168415.1 of Peromyscus melanophrys. NCBI lineage: Eukaryota > Metazoa > Chordata > Mammalia > Rodentia > Cricetidae > Peromyscus > Peromyscus melanophrys. The sequence goes on from CABHPR010137763.1 coordinate 9,003, forward strand.
AGAACTGACACACCTTGCTCTCAGAGTCTCTGCTGAGTCATTCCCCTCCCCAGGCACCGAGCAGAAGGCACTGGGGACAGAAGGCAGGAGGAGCCCAGTGTTAAAAAAAAAAAGAAAAGAAAAGACACCAGGAACACAAACACATCTGATCACACTTCAAAAGTCACGTCCCACTCCACTCAGCCCCACCCCCAAAGTTATGTCAGCACTTGTGAGGATGACAGTATCACAGAAAATTGAAATACACCTGTGGGAACGCGTCATCACATGCAAATCATCTCTCCGGCAACAAGAAGCTCATGGAGAGATAGCCACAGGCAAAAGAGTCTCTGCCTTGTGTGCCTCCCCCTCACCAGAGAGGGTAACCTCTTACGCACCCAGTTATCTCCACTTACAACACTACAGTTTTAATCTGAATAGAAAGAGATGCATCTGTGGCTGTTCTTCATGCGGTGACAACATGTCTGTCTGCAGAGCAACTTGAAGAAGGAAGGGTTCGTCCTGGTCCCCCAGCTCAACTGTACAGTCCATCACGGTGGGGAAGGCATGGCTCAGGGGGCCTGCGGCAGCTCCCACATCCACAGCCGCATCCGCAGTCAGGCAGCGGAGGGAGGCAAATGCTGCTACTCTGTCCTTTTTCGGTGAATCTTCCCCACTCAGTTAAACCTCACAGACACGCCCAGGGGTGTGTCTCCTAGGTGACTACATTCCGCCAGAATGACAACTAGGATTAAGCATCACATGCCCCCTGTCTTGAGTCCTGCCGTATTTTGGATATGAACCGTCCCCAGAGGCCCATGTTGTGAAGACTTGATCACCATCTGGGTACCACTGGGAGGTGCTGGAGAAAGAAGCCTGAGGGGGATGTTAGGAACTCAGACCCTCCCTCTTGCGCTCTCTTTCACTTCCTGACTACCACAGGGTGAGCAGCTTCCTTAGGTTAAGTGGTGGGCAAGACCAAAGCCCAGCATTACCTGGGGTGGTAACAGCTTGATGTTGGTGGTGGTGGTATATGTGTATGTACATATGTATATTCATGGCATTGTATATATGTGGAGGTCAGAGGGCAGCCTTAGGGGCTGCTTCTTATCTTCCATCCTGCTTGAGACAGTTTCTTTGTTGTCTGCCACTGTGTGCTTGAGGTTAGCTGGTCTACCACTTCCAGAGACTCCAGGTGCCATCTCACCACAGGGACACTGCAATTATAGGTGTGTGCTGCCATGCTAGCTTTGTGTGTCTCCTGGGGATTTGAACTCAAGGCCACATGCTTGTGCAGCAAGAACCTTATCCACTGAGCCATCTCTGTAGCCCAGTATCAAGTGAGTCCTCCCATCCTTAAGGCTGTCCTTTTCCCCTCTGAGGGGGAACCTCTGCAGCTTTTCAAAGCCTCTTTGTTGTCTAGGACACAGAGTGGTGGTCACCTCCGATGGAGTCAGGGCAGAAATGGCAGGAGCCCTGCACCTCATCAAGGCTCCTCAGGAGAAACTCAACAACCGGGCTTTGAGTCTGAGCTGCTTCGAATGGCAGCATTAAGGAGCCAGCTTACCAATTCAGCATAAGAATTTTCCAGAAATAATCTTCCAAAGGTAGGAAGGTTGCAGGCCAGGTTTTTCCCCTTAGGATGTGGTCCCCAGCCTCACTGGAGAGAGCAGTGGCAGCCAGCAATCCCCAGCAGCAGAAGGAAGGCTGGGGACTAGCCTGTAGTCCTTGCCCCTGGACCCAGCTAGGGAGACACTTCCAGACTGTAGCTTTCAGAGTGATGGTACCTCCTTCGGCGACACTGGCCAACGTGCCCAATTTCAGGGCCTGTTGGCCTCATTTCAGCCAGCCCTTTAGCCAGTCTTCCTCTCCAGCTAGCTCTGTCCTGAAGCCGTGAGTTTTGGGCTTGGCAACTGAGCACATGAGAACTCCTGGCTGGGCTGAGGCCAGTAACTCTGAGTGAGCTGGGTGAGCTATGCTTGCACTCGGCTGCACTGTGGTCTCCTCTTGCAGCTGGGCCTGCAGTCTGCCTCAGACTTTGCAACAACTTTCCTTGTGAGAGAACTGCTCCGTTCAGTCGCAGACCTCAGCTCCTGTAAGAAGGGGTTGCCCTTGACCCTTCACTCGATGTCTCAAATGTGAGTGTGCCTTCCACTCTTGGCTAAGACATGCCCGGCAGCACATGAGTGGCCACAGAGCAGGCTCTCTGTCCTTGCTTTCAGCATTAATGGGAGCTCCATAGGGATTTCTGTCCTATCTGCAGCCCCGGGGCTCTCAGTGAGGAAGCTTCAAAGAAATCAGAAGGCCCTGTCCTGTCTTGAGGGCAGCAGGCCTTCAGTACAGCATGGAGAGTCGGGGCCTGGGATCCAACTCCTTCCATCAACCTCCAACAAGACCCTGGGCCTTGCCCAAGGAAGGCCCGTCATCTGGGGTACCTACAAGAGAAATGACTCACCTCAAAGCAAAAGAAGAGGTTTTATTCTAGAGCCAAGAACCAGTAAGCACAGCCCCAAAATGCAGATCCAGGTTTTCCCCAAATGCCACATTCCAATGATGCAGCAGTTAATGAAGTTTTTTTATAAAAACAGAGAAAAAAAAAAGCCAGAAACCAAGACACCTTTCCAACACATTGGTGGATACGTCAGGAAGCCAGGTTATAGCAGAGCAGGGGAACGCTGCTGTCGACTCAGATGGCAGCTGAGCCCTTTGCTTGGTGGAAACCAGAGGGCTGTTCAAACATTCCAAAGGATTTACCTTATGGTCACAGCGATGTTAGGTCACCTACAGAGGAGGGTGATAAATAGCTATTGGGGGACCAAAGACGCCCCAAGATAATTTGGCTCAGGGCTTGTAACATTCCAATCTCTCCACATCACTGAGGTTATGGTCTGTCAATCACCCTTTGCAGTCCTTTCCAGGAACTCTCCCTTAGAGAGGGGATGGATGCAGGGGAGGGAAACATGGAGACTTGCAGGTGACATTTCCCAAAGATGCTCGGAGAAGACCTCCCACACACGGCATGTGGCCTCCCTGCCTGCCGTCAAAGGCAGACTGTTTGGTACCTGAGCCTGGCATATCTCTGACAGCACCTTGATGAGGTCAATGCAAGGGTCAGCTTCCCTCTGGTTCCCTCTTGAGGTGCTTGCTCTCAGCTGTGAGGAAGCATAAGCCATAGCAAGGGGCCACATGCAGCCAAGCATGAGGGTGTACACTGTGCTCCCAGCACTCGGGAGGCTGAGGAAGGAGAAGAACAAGTCCCAGACTGGCCTGGGCTACATCGGGAGACTCTGTCTAGAAGCAAGGTGGGGAGGAAGCAGGGGAAAGTGTTTGAGGGCCTTTGAGATGGTCCAGCAGATAAAAATCACTAACCGTGCATGCCTGATGACCTGAGTTCCAGCCTCAGAACCCAAGGTGGAAGGAAAGAACTAACTCCCCAAAGTTGCCTTTTGCACTCTCACACACACACACACACCATACGTACACAGTTACTGTGGATTGTGCTCATTGTTCATAAAAAGCTGTCAGACTGGTAGCTGGGCTGGAAGTTAAGCAAGAAAGCCAAACTGAGAATGCTGGGAAGGAGAGAGGCGGAGTCAGGAGTCGCCAGCCAGATGCAGAGGAAGCAAGATGAGAATGCCGTACTGAGAAAAAGTACCAAGCCACAAGGCTAAACATAGATAAGAATCATGGGTTAATTTAAGTGTAAGAGCTACTTAGTAATAAGCCTGAGCTATGGGCCAAGCATTTATAATCAATATACACATCTGTGTGGTTATTCTAGAACTGGTGGGTGGGAGAGAACTGTCCGATTACACACAGTAATAATAATAAAGTTAAATTTAAAAAAAAAAAAAAAAGATGGTTGAGAAGTCATACTGCAGGTGCTGTGGCTGCTAGCCCCCATCAGGTTTCAGCCATCACCAAACAACTGTAGATGTCAGGCTGCTACCAGAGGGAAGCATCTGCCTCAGGGTGAAGGAGAACCTTCCCTGACCTGGCCAGCTCATGGCACTCAGCACTCTGGAGTTCAAGGCCAGCTTGGGCCATACAGCAAGACCCTACCCCAAAAGAGATGAGAAGGAAAAGAGAAGAGGGTGAAGGGAAGGGTAAGAGGAGAGGGGAGAGATGAGAAGAAGGGAAGGGGAGGGAAAGGAAGGGACCTCCACACCCCAAAGCTTCTGCAGTTCCTCCCTACAACAGATAACAGCCAGTCAGGTTTCACCGTGGGCTCGTGGCCTTTGAAGCAGGGCATGCCGGGGTCCCCAGACCCAGAAGGCCTTCCATCTCACAAATGGTACACTAGCTGGAGGAAGCCAAGGGCCCTGTGTATCTGGATGGCAGTGGGCACCCACCCAGGCCTGCACTTGGTGACCTGTGAGCTGTCATCTCTATCTTCCTCGGGCAAGAGGAAGCCTGGGGAACGCAAACACTTGGGCTCAGTAGTCCCAGCAGAACAGTCACCAGAGTGCAGTGCTTGACTTGGCTCCTGCTGTGTTGTTCTAGAAAAGCAATGCCTTGCCAACGTTTAAATTCTGGAAGACTTGCAATAAAAACCTGTAGGTATATAAAAGCATATAGTCCCTCCCCGATTCCTGAAACAAACACGCTAAGGTTTTCTCTCGAAAACCAGACAAGCTGGCCCCAAGGAGCTTACAACAGCTTGTGGCAAAGATGACCTTAGATGGAGTGGGAGACCCTGGCCAGCACATTCCAACTCCCACCACTCCCTATTGCCTTAAACTTACCAAGCTCCCAGATGAACCACCCGGGCCTCCGCTTTTAGAGAGGCTGCAGCCCATCTGCCACCCAGGGCAGCCCCTCCCTGGCTGCGCAACCTTGGACTGCTTCCTTCCTTCTTGCTGCCTCTGTTTCTAAACCACTCTGCCTCGGAGCCCTGCGGCATGAACATCCAGCACCTGACATAGGTGGGCACATTCTAAGTCATTGCAATCATTATCATTAGGTTGTCTGTTTATTTGTTTTTTCTATTTGAGGCTGTGGAGCTCACTCCCTGCTTATCATCTCAGGGGTTCCCATTCAGCTCTCACAAGCCATCTCCCCACCCCCCCACCCCACCCCCGTTCTACAAATCCATCCCCTGGCACAGGAGAGCCACAGGGCCAGAGACGGGAAGTGGCCTTGAGCCACAGCCTTGCCTTTGAATGTAAATATTAGTGTTGGCCCAGCTCCGAGCACTCTGTGCAGGAGAGCCAAGGCTGGAGCCTCCAGAGGCAGGCTGCCAGGAGCCACAGGGCAGAGGGAGCCCCCTAGCCTGGCCCTCCTATTCCCCTGGCTGCTCACAGGAGGATGCAGAGAAGAGAACACCACTGGTACTCACCATTCCACCCCCACCCCAAGCATCCATTGAGGCCCCAGGCAGGGGCTTGTCATCACCGTAGAATGAGAGCTGAGACTGAGGCCCAAGCTCAGGCTACTGGCCTTGACAGTGAGCTTCCCAGAGGGAGGTCAGTAGAGGCAAGGCCTGGGCCAGAAGGAGGGAGGGAGGGAGGCAGCTTGCTGTTGCTGCTTCAGCTGAAGGACCCGCTGCAGCTATAATTATCTGCTTCTGTCAGGCAGAAGCAGAGAACCAAAAGGCAAAGGCTTTGCAACAAGCCGCAGAGGGTCAGCTATCCGTCCCCACACAAGCCAGCCCACTGTGGTTCCTTGGAGTTGCTTGTGGACAGCGAGGGTTATCGTCAGATCTGGACCTCTAAGAGACTTGGGGACAGAGAGTCAATTAAGGACTTTCTGTTTTGAGACAGGGTCTTGCTGTGTAGCCCAGGCTGGCTCCAAACACACAGTCCTTCTGCCTCAGCTTCTGAGGTGCTGGGAACAGCTCTTTGATTCTTTTATCAACAGCTTGCCTCCAATATACTTCCTGAGGACTCTACAGGCCTCTCCACCTCTGCAATCCCCTAAGAGAGGCAGAGGTTACAAGGACAGAGTTGGGATTGGACAAGCCTGGGTCTACATTGAGCTATACTATTTCCTAGGTGAGTGATACAGAGCAAGTTCCTTAGCCTCTCCATCTTTAGCTTCCTCAACTTCAAAATGGTGATAGGGCACATACCTACTGCTCCCTCCCCAGTGCGGCAGGACCAGGGCATTCCGGTCCTGAGGAGAATGCTGTCACACCCACTGGGTAGAGTTTTACAAGCAACATCTCTAACAACCTACAAATGATCAGGCACGCCGGGCGGTGGTGGCGCACGCCTTTAATCCCAGCACTCGGGAGGCAGAGACAGGCGGATCTTTGTGAGTTCGAGGCCAGCCTGGGCTACCAAGTGAGTTCCAGGAAAGGCGCAAAGCTACACAGAGAAACCCTGTCTCGAAAAAACCAAAAAAAAAAAAAACAAAACAAAACAAAAAAAAAACAAATGATCAGCCACATACTCCTGCTGATCAATCCATGGCCAACCCCCGCAACACAGAAGCCATAGTGCAGAAGAGTACTATGCAGCAGACCAAAAACAATTAAAGAATAGGTGAACCTTTACTGGCATAGGTTTCCTTCCTATCAGAGGCTGAAGTGGACCAGCTCCTCATAGGACCGTCGGCGGGGGGAGAGGGGGGGGTTGGAGTCATTTCTGATCTCATCTCTTCCCTGTGGCTGCTGCACTGCTGTCCTTAACTGTGGCCAAGCATGATGGCCCACACAGCTCCAACCCCTACACGAGTCATCCCTGGCTCAACTCCAGCATCAGCATCCACTGCAAATGTCTGTGGACATGATGAGTTTCTTCTTGGGGAAGAATCCTTCTCCGCTCAGTCCACTGCCAGACCCAGCAAGCTCTCCGACCCAGCAGCATCATGAGCTCTGAGCGAACGGTGACAGATGAGCTGAGAGGCGAGCGGTACAGCCAGCAAGCAGATCTCTTTCCCAGCCCCACATTCCAGCTGGGCTTCTCCCCCAACAAAGACAAATTTCTCAGGCCTTGTACTGGAGTCAGTTTTATTCCCCTAAAACATCATGGGTGAGGCTGAGGAAAGAGGCAGGCGGCACACCCCTCCACTCAGCCTAGAGCATGTCCTCACCCCCATCAATGCAGGAAGCAAAGCGGGAAGGCTGGCAGAGGTAGTGCTGAGTGGAAACCAGCCACCTTCAATGTGAAAGGAAATCTTTCACTCCACCGGCTTCCACCGGATGAGGTCCCATCTAGGGCCCAGATACAGGTAGCATCCTGAGAATAGAAAGGCTTCTGAGGGACTGGCAGAGACAGAGAGAAGTCAATGGCTGGTGGCCAGAGAGAGGCCAGGGGGTGTCCTGTCCCACGTGGCTAAGGGGCTGTTTTGACCCCAGAGCTGTAGTGCCGAGAAGGGCTGGGGGTGGGGGTGCCCCATTGACACAGGCTTCCCCCAGGCCACCATCCACACCCTGTATTAGTCAAGGTTCTGCTACTATCACAAGATACCTGGAGCTGGGAACTGTGGAAGAAAAAGAGTTTGTTCACCTGGAGACTGAAAGGGCAGGCCGTGCTCTGGTGAGGCCTCTCCACTGCTTGTGTCAATTCTATCTCGGTGAGGTGAGTCCCATCATGGAGCACACACAAGACGGAAGATGAAGGAGAGAAGCCAGGGCACAGGGAGGGAGGGCTCTCCGGGTATCAAACCTCACAAAGGCTGATTAATCATTCTGGAAGCTCTGTATCTGACCTGCCCAGGGCTGAACCCCAAAAAACCCCATTACCTTTCACCAGGATCTTCCCCCTTAAAAAAAAAGATTTATTTTATGGGTATGAGTGGTTGCCTGTATGTATGTGCACCATATGCCTTCGGAGGCTCTGTCGATTAAGGGGGCCACACCACCATGGGATGTACTCAGATCACAACAAGTCATGGCGCGTTCCCCACTAAAGCTGCTGACGACTGGACCTCTGCATGGCTGGTCAGTGTCCCCTGAAAGGAGGACATTCCCCTCTCAAGAGCAGGGCTCTAAGAAAGGTCACTGTTCATAGCTTCTCGGTCCGGGGGCTTGAGCCAACTCCTGGAAGAAGGCAGGGTCGGAGCTCATGAGACTGCATGCCATGATGGCTTCCAGAGCTTACTGTGGTATGTTCCCATGCCAAGAGGGCTCATCCTGCAGTCCCTAGAGCCTCTGCTGAGAAAACTGCCCGTGTTTCTTTCCTTGCTCGCTGGCAGTGTGACCAGGGATGGGCTGCTCCAGGCTGGACATGTCCAGGCTCCAGACTGTGCCTCAGGCTTCTTTGGACTGGTAACTACTATGGGAATGTGATTCTCCTGGGATTGCAGAAGGACGGGGGGGGGGGGGGGGGGGGGGGGCACACGTGGAGACTTTCAAGATCTCTTCCATCCTGAGCTCAGACTTGACCACCGATGGCCATGTCCTCACACTCTCAGGCAAAGCAGGTCACGCGGCTAAGCCCTACATCCGTGGGGTTGGGGCTATACTCTTGCTATGAAATTTGCAGGAGAGGAGGAAGGAAGAATGAATGGGTCACGGTCTGGTCCACACTCTGTGGCAAGTTTGTTGCCCACATGCAAAGAGGTCTAGGTAAGAATATTCGAAGCATGTTTGTGTATGGAAATCCCACGGGAAAAGAGCCAATCCCCATGCCCTGGGAAGGATGAGGTATCCCATGCCATACAATGGAATAGTACACAGCAGTTAAAAAGGCATGAGTCCTCCATTAGCTGAGACAGTAAGACTCCCAACATGCTAAATGCTGGAAGGCACAGCAATGCAGCTGCTAGCCCCAGGCAGCTATTTAAACTAAATGGGATTGCGGTCCTATCTTCAGCAGCAGAGACTGCATAACACACACACACACACACACACACACACACACACACACACACACACACGCACACACACGCACACACCCCTACGCACGCACACCAGTGGCTCACTCTCAGTATTCTGGGCCACACAGGTGGAGACAAGGCTGCCCATGTGGGAAATCCCACCAGAAGGTGCCACTTTTGCTCCCACTGTGCGGCCTAGGCCCTGGGGCTGAGGCTGTGAACCTGTTTCCCGCTGCTCTGGATGGCTGACACTCCAGTTTAGAGCCTCAGTGGTTCATACCTTCCCATGTTCCTAGCTATCACATTTCCAAGCCCCTCCCAGGGAATTGAGAGATTAGGAATTAGGGTCCAGTGAGCAGTTGCAGCCACTGCTTTCTGGGGCCAACCCTTCTCTGCCTCCCTCCATCATCCCTTCTAAGCAAATGGGCATCTCAGTCTGGTAGGGTGCAATTACAAACACCAAGGCCTTGGCAGCATCTACATAACAGGAACTGGCTGGTGACGGCTCTAATGGGGAGCCCAGCACCCAGGACCCTAAAGATCTGGAGTCTGGTGACAGCCGAAGTCCTGGTTCATAGAGAGTATCCTTCTGTGGTGCCTTCCCATGACAGGAGGGACAGGGAGGAGCCAGGCTTTTTTTTTTTTTTTTTTTAATCTGTAGCTGGGGGTGTAGCATCAACTGAACCAGGTGTGGTCTCTGTACTCCTGAGGTGGAGGCAGAAGGATCAGAACCCCAAGGTAATCTTTGGCTACAAAGAAAGATTGAGACTAGCCTGGGCTACATGAGACCCTATCTCAGATAGACAGACAGACACTAATCCATCCCAAAGCCTCCACCCCAATCACACCCCAAACTCCACTTCCTAAACCAGCACTTTGGAGGTTAAGACTTCAGTCCACAGCAGGTGGGACTTTGGGTATAGGCAAGATGGCCCCTAGCCTAGAGCAGCCTGACTGCTGCCCCTACTGTGACTGACAGCTCTGCTAGCACCCCAAGGGACTCCTGAGAGCTGGTTCCCACTCTCAAGGTCACACCTTCCCCTGGTACTCAGTCCTCTCCCTCCCTCCCTCCGGGGAACTCCCTAGCAAGGCACCTCCCCACAGCTATCCACCTCCTTCCTCCCCTCTCTTGCTTCCTCCCACAGCCAATGTTCAAGGCTGAATTCAGAGCCTACGCAAAGGTGGAGTAGACTGCCTCAGAAGGCCAGGATCTTCAACATAACCCAGCTCCCAGGCTGCCCTCGTCCTTTCAGGAGCTCTGAGAGGCCACTTCTGCTCTTGCTGGTGGCCCAGGTGCCTTGTTTGGTGACAGGCCTCCTGTTCCCTATGTGAGCAGCCTGATTTGGGGAGGGGAAGACTGCCTTTCCCTCTCTGTGTTCTACTCCTTCAGGGTTCCCCCACTCCGGACCATGCCTGACCCCTGCAGCATCCCCTTCCATCTGGCATCTGGTCCTACTATAAGCTCCCCAAATCACCTCCAGCCCCCCCACTCCAGCATCCTTTCCCCCACCATATCCAGGCCACAGGCCAGGTTGCCTGCAAGCATCTTCATACCTCTCTTCACTGGGCACACAGCTCATATCTGCACAGCCTGCCCTACAGGGAGCCTGGCCACAGCATCCCAACAGCACATCTGTCATTCCAAAAGTTAGGTACTGAACACGTTCCATGCATAGAGTGCTATCCCAGGGCAGCAAACAAACTGAACATCTCCATCCTTTTGCATTCACATTCTGCTTGAGAAAGGCAGACTAGAACCAAGTGAGAGCAGAGTATGGTAGCACAGCTGGTCATTCTGGCATTCAGGAGGCTGAGACAGGTGGATCAAGAGCTCAAGGCTAGCCTGGACAGCATATCAAGACCTAGTCTCAAAAAAAAAATCATAAGGGGGCCAGCTAGATGGCTCAGGTAGGTGAAGGTCAAGCTGTCAAGGCCGATAACGTGAGTTTTATTCCTGGGACCTATATGGTAAAAGGAGAGAACTGACTGCCCCAGACTGCCCAAAGCTGTCCTCTGAAAAGCCTACAACCCAGTAAACACAAGAGACAAATAATAGATAGCTGCCTTAGTGGGGTTTTTGTTTGTTGGTTGGTTGGTCTTGTTGTGGGTTTATTTGTTTGTTTGTTTGTTTGTTTTGTTTTTCGAGACAGGATTTCTCTGTGTAGCTTTGGTGCCTTTTCTGGAACTCACTCTGGGGTCCAGGCTGGCCTCGAACTCACAGAGATCCACCTGTCTCTGCCTCCCAAGTGCTGGGATTAAAGGCTTGCGCCACCACCGCCTGGCTTGTTTGGTCTTGTTTTTGACAGACCAGGAGAGTGTAGCATTGGACTGCACAGTATGTGCTATGAAGGAAAATGTAAAAGGGAGTCCATAGCACAGCGGCATGCGGGGAGCAGGTGCCATTTTAAATGGGTAGTGAGGACAGGACTCGATGAGAAGGTGCATATGAACTGGAGCCAGAAAAAAAGGCAAGGAGGCGAAATACAAGAGCCAGGTGTGCTGACTCATACCTATAACCTCAGCATCCTGGAAGGCTGAGGCAAGATGATTAGCACAAGCTCTAGGCTGTCCTGTCTCAGAAGGAATGGGACAGAGAGCATGCAGATAACAGAAAAAAACAGGATGGGACAGAGAGCATGCAGATAACAGAAAACAAACAAACAAACAACAACAAAAAAAAACAGAAGGAACAGTTGATGAACAGCTGATGAAAAGCCCTAAGGTAGGACATGCCCAGTGTATTCCAGGAGTTTGGAGGCTGCAGCAGAGCAAGTGGGACCATATTACAGCTAGGGAACAAGGTGCCCGTACCAGTGGGGTGAAGAGGCAGGACACCGAGGGCCTTGTTGGCCATCTTGAAAAGGGCTCTGTTTCTATGCTTAGTGAAACAGGCTGTCACTGGAAGATCAGAGGTTGGGGTAGAAATGGCCCCAGATCCATTTAGTTGGGAAATCTCAGGCTGTTGTATTTAAAGGAGACAGGAGGGGCCAGGCTGGGGCAGGGAAACCTCTTGGAACAGTGCTGGCTCCCCGCAGTATGAGGAAGCAGAGAGAAGGCAGGAAGCAGAGCCAGGAGGTCCCACCAACCTCTGGCTTTCTGCAACTGTGAGAAAGAGGCTGCATTAGCCTTAGGGCGAGAGTGTGGAGCCCAGGTTTCCAGGTGAGCTGCAGGGATCAAGGTGCTAAGATGCTGTCTGGGTTCTGTTCTATGGCTGTGACGGAATACCTGAGGTTGGGAAATTTATAAAGAACAGAAGCACACTTCTCAGCTGGAAAGTCCAGCATAGAAAAGTTTACCTTCAGCAAGGGACCCTGTGCTATGTCATTTCATGGTGGAAAGAACAGTCAGAAGAAGCCATGCAAGGGAGAGGAACAGGCAGCCAAGCCCCCCTTAACAATAAAGCTGCTCTCAAAGAAGGTCAAGGGGAATCTCCTTGTGTTTCTGAGCACGTTTCTACAGTTGTTCTCTAACAGTTTCCTCTGAGATTAAAACATTCCATCCTGCAGGAAATCCCTTAAGCAGGAAGGTAAACAAGTCAAAATAGCTGCAGGAAGTCCCTGAAACTGACCAGATTCACTAGGTCCCTTCCCGCCAGAGTAAGATAATCAAAGCTCAGAATCCTGTGTGTTCCCCACCCCATCCCACCCCACCTGAACCCCTCCAAGCCCCATGCAGCAGAGCCTAGCTGCAAAGAAGACTCTCAGGTCAGATCAGATCAGATCAGCTGCTTGGAGGAAGCAGAAACCAACTGAATTGCCTGGAAGAGGTTTAGACCAACTGAGGCACCTAGAAAGGACTCTCCAATCTGTTGAGCTACCTGCAAGCTGGTTCCAGGTTCCCAGATTTGTGGACTGTCACCTGCACTGGGTGGTAAGCCTTGAGTCATTCCTGTTCCTGTAAGTAACCCCAATAAAGGCTCACCAAGTTGGACTTTGGTGGTATCTGTACTTTAGTCTGTCATGGGTTCTCTATTTGGGGCGAGTATGTATGTATGTTTTGTCTCCGCGGAGAAAGTTTTGTCGTACAACAGTGCAGATTGCGAATCAGGTCTCCAGTCCCTGCACTGCATGGGTATGTGTAAACCAAAGAAGACGGTGACCTCACTATGTCCTGAGCCCTGAATAGGAGTGCTTGATGAATTGATCAATCAAAACCCAACAGGTGGAGTCTAATACAGTGCTGGCCCTCGGGTGGGAAGAGTCAGTCAGCAACATGGTGAGGGCAGGGCTCCCAGCCAGGCCCCTCCATTCTCTCAGCCGAATCCAAGGCTACTGATTGCACCATTGTTCCAGACATAGATGCAAAACAAAGCCCCATTACTTAGCAGGAACCATTATCTATTATTGTCACTGGGGCTGGCCTCAGCTGGGTCATTCTCCCTCAAGAGTCATTCAAGCTGTCTCAGCAGGCAAGGGACTGAGGACAGCAGCAGCTCACAGAGGCAAACTGCTGAGATTGTTCTGGCTCCCAGTGCACTTGCTCTCTCCCTGTGGCTTTCACACATGGTGACCTGGAGACAGCGTGACTCCTTCCTGCCAGGACTCTGAAAGACATACCACAAGGCAGTCAGAGCCAGGTGGAAGCTTTGTCTCCATTCTAATCTGGTCTCAGGGGTCACATGTCACCACTTAATCACAGACATGGTTTACAATGTCTACAACCATTTCTGTCCCTCAGTGTCATCTGCCAAAAATAGCAGCAGTCTGCCTCAGAAGGCCGTTGCAGGCCAGTGAGATGGCTCAGTGGGTAAAGGCAATTGCCAGCAAGTCTGACAATCCGAGTTCAATCCCTGAATCCACAGTGGAAGGAGGGAAATGTGTCCTCTGATTGCCACACACTTGCTGTGGTACATAGCCATACACACACTCTAATAATAATATATATGTGTATTATACACACACACTTTTTTTTTTCCAAGACACATTTCTCTGTGTTGCCCTACCTGTCCTGGAACTTGCTCTGTAGACCAGGCTAGCCTCGAACTCACAGAGACCCGCCTGCCTCTGCCTCCCGAGTGCTGGGATTAAAGGCGTGCACCACTGCTGCCTGGCTGTATCTTTTCATTTAAAGGCTGTTGAAAGAATGCCGTGAGAGAATGGAAGTCAAGCATTTCTAGAATGGTCTACACATAGTGAGAACTTTAAAAATGATTGATCATTTCTTGCAGATCAAACTCAAACTCTTAAACCAACAGCCTGCTTGTCCCCCATCTTCAGGCATCCTCCTGGGCTTGGCTTCCTTTTGTAGACTCTGCAGGTGTCCTGTAGGCCTGGCAGGGTCTCTGAACCAAGCAGCACCTGGCTGGGACTGGGAGCCCAACCCGCAGGTTTCCACACACACCTCCCACACCTGGTGGGTCAGGGTTAATTTACTTCCGGCTCGTTAGTGAATTCAATTGTGGAGCACCAGGCTTGGGCTTCCAGCCAAGTTCTCTGGCTCCCCCTCGAAAGGAGCCGTGTCAGGGGAGGGAAAATAATTAATCATTACAACCAGTGCTCCGGGAACATGACAACCATCAAGCCCCAGCCTTGCAGCTGGGTGACATCCTGACATTTAAAACAGTCCCATGGCCCTCCTGATGCTCAGGAGGCATCATCCATCTGGCTTCGAAAGTCGGAGCTGGTGGCCTGGAGAGCACTCAGCTACCTGGCCAGCTGTAGACACCGCCTGCCCCAGGGTCCCGAGGAAAACACACTCATCATCTATCTGGCTGGAATGACATCACTGTCCCAGGGTGGCAATGTCAAGGTCTACCTCCCACCTAACATGACCTCCTCCAACTCCTCAGGCTCCATTCCGCTATATATTCACCCACAAAATCCACTCATCAACCGTATGTTCATCCCCTACCTCTAATGCTCCATCCCTCCATCTGTTCACACACCTACTTACCAATCCAACTTCCATCCAACTGTCCCTCCACTTATCTACCTCTCCTTCCTCATCTCCCATCTGCATGTCCACCTGCCCACCCATCCATCTAACCATCTAAATCCATGGCTCTCAACCTGTGGGTCAAGGTGGCAAACCTCTGTCTCCAAAAAACATTTACATTACGATTAATAACAGTAAAAAATTACAGTTATGAAGTAGCAATGAAAATAATTTTATGGTTGGGGGTCACCACAAAATGAGGAACTGTATTAAAGGGTAGCAGCATCAGGAAGGTTGAGAACCACTGATCCCATTTCCACAGCCCCCATCTCTTAATCTACTAACCTACCCATCCATCTCCCCACCTCCCTTGCCCCCATCTGTTCTTCCACCTGCCCATCCCCCACCTCAGCTGTACCTATACCTCCATCTACTGATGTATTTATCTACTCATCCTTCTCCCCACCTCACTTGCCCCTAGCCCGCCCACTCCCTTCTCTATCTGTCTACCCAGTCAGGTAATCAACACTTAATGAGTACTTACTTAGGCTCTTCACATATGTGTTAATTTATGCAGAAAACATTTACTAATGGTAACTGTCAACTCGTTGACTCAACCAGCCAGCATGTGCAGAGAAGTTAGGGTTGTATTTGTCTGCTTGATGCTGAGCACGCGTGGCAATGTGGTCACTTGACAGTGACCTGGTAGCAGCCATTCATTTATTCTTTCAACAAGTATTTGCACAGCTACTGGTGGGCCAATCAGACAGAAAGCAGATGTTTATTGAGCTCTTACTAATGGCAAACCCTGGTTCCAACACTATATATACACTGGGGTGCTG
Organism: Peromyscus melanophrys; assembly: GCA_902168415.1. Lineage (NCBI taxonomy): Eukaryota > Metazoa > Chordata > Mammalia > Rodentia > Cricetidae > Peromyscus > Peromyscus melanophrys. The sequence continues at coordinate 24,461 of CABHPR010137763.1, forward strand.
TGATGACTTGAACAAAGCCTGTGCCTTTAAGCCACAGACAGCCTACCCAAAACAGCATGCCTGTTAGTTAACACACCACCGTTCTGCAGGGAGCTGGGAAGCGCTGAGGTGTGTGAAACTTCAGAAAAAGCCCCCTGAGGTAGTCAAAAAAGGGCCTTGAAATTCAAGCCACCATAAATCCGACCCATGACTTGGGGTAACTTTCCATCAAGTGTGAGTTTCCTTACCTATGGAATTGGGGCTCTGACAGCACTTAGCATAGAAAACTGAGGAGGGCAAGTACCTCTGACAGGGATTGGGAAAAGTAAGAGCAAGTCTAGTGGGGCACCAGAGGGAGAGCAGCTCAGCCAGCCACAGCCAAGGCAAGGCCAGGGGCCTGGAATTATGCAGGGGCCAGGATGGGAAGGAACTAAAAGTAAACCACAGTTGCTGTAAGGAAGGATGAGAGAGGAAAGGACGGAAAGAAAGGGGTCCAGAGAAAGATGGTGGACGGCATCTAGATTCTCATTCCCCTCCCAGGAGCCCAGAACCATATGGTAGCAGCCTAGAGATCCTCGAGAACCCAGCCCCAGCCTCCTAGATGAGTTTGGGGCTGGGATGCAGCTTGGCTGTGAGAAGCAGCTCTGTAGTGTCACCTTTGGCTCTGGGAGGTGGGCGGAGGCTGGGTAGGGGCGTGGTTGGGGGCGTGCCTGTCAACATATTAAATTCATTCACGAGTCACAGAATCATAAAAACTTAATGCAAGGAGTCCAGGTGAGCACAGTCCTGCTTGCTCCTGGGAGAAGGGGCAGGGTCAGAACATTTACCAAGGACACAGCCTTCACCTTCCCGACCCCTCACTTCTGAAAGGGAGCAGTGGCTTCTGGACCCCGGGGCACCAGACCATGGATCTGCCAACTCTGAGGTGGTGGCCTGCCCTCCCTCCCTCCCTCACCCTGCGCCTGTCACGGCAGGGCTGTCGCAGGAAACAATGTGCCTTCTGATCGGCCCTGGCTGCACGTTGGTTTCAGCAGCAGCTCAGGCATCGCAATGACTCTCATTTCCTAGGAAACAGGGCGTCGCACTTGTACCTTTGCTGGGAGCCTCCGCATTTGGAGCTGTCATGTGACTTAGGGAGCTATTTTTAGCCTCCCCCAGCTCTGTGTTGTAGGAAGAATGATTTGATGAAAATACTAAACTCATTAAAAAGCCTGGGGGATGGGGAAAGGAGAAGGCATTGCAGGAGCCTGGAGGCTGCCACCTTCCAGATGCTAGATCTAGCTCAGGCTGAGCAGCACAGGGGTGGCCACAGCTGGGACCTGGCATTTCTGGGGTCTGTGCCTTAGGAGGAGGGTTGGTAGGGAATAAGTACTCTGGTATCTGGTACTGCTGGCCTTGCAAGCCAGAGACACGCTAGGTATTTTCCCTACGTCCACCTGCAAGCCTCCTAGAACATAAAAACATGTATTGCTCCATTTTGCAGGTGATGAAACTGAGGCCCACAGGACTAAAGATAACCTTCTGCTGGGTGGAGTGGTGCACACCTGTAGTCCCAGGAAATCATGGTGATGAAGCAAGGGATCCCGTGTTCAAGACCCGCTGGGTTAGACAGTGAGTTAGAGGCCAGTCTGGGAAACAAAGCAAGACCTCTTCAACTAAAATGCTAACAGGGCCGAGAATCCAGTTCAGCAGTCAAGTGCTTTCTTAGCATGTTCAAGGCTCTACCTTTGGCACCAAAAAGGGGAGAAGGGTTTTGAGAAGATTGTTAGCAAGCTGGGGACTCAGGGCCCAGACCCAGACTGTCTGCCTGGGATCTTGGCCCTCTTCCCTCCTGCTATGGAGAGCCTCCTCCTCTGCCACTAGTTGCTCCAAGCAGCAGATGAAGCAGATGGGACGCAGAGGGGTGGGAAGCGGGGGAGGGGGTTGTTGATATTTGGTTGGTTTTTGGTTTTTGTTTTTGACCTGTTACTCACTATGTACCTGAGGATAACCTTGAACTCCTAATCTTCTACCCAGAGGCTGGCATAAGCATGTGACACTGTCTTACCCAGCTACAGAGGTACGGTAGGTAAAGATAGCCAGCATTGTGGGTGTCCATCCCCAGGGCTAGTACCACTCAGGGTCTTCTATTCCCTGTCACTCATCCTTGAGTATGTTCCCAGGCTCGGTCTCCTAGGGCTCGCCACTCTGGTGCATGGGGCATCCATCAGCTACCTCCTTCCTCCCCAGTCCTTCCCATCACTGTTCACCACCTGGGATCTCTAGAGAGGCCCCATCACTGAAACCCCAATGCCAAGATAGCTGAGTGGACCCCAGCATCTAAGCCAATGACATGCATGCCAGACTCTTTCAAGAACCACCGAGGAAAGCCCCTGAGTGCAGCTCAGCATGGAACTGCCATTGCTACAGAGAAACTCCGCAGTATGCCAGGCAGGGGTCTACTGAACCACAGTGGGAAGGGGAGAGAGGCATCACAGCTGATGGTCCTCAGAATCGTGGAAGCCCCCGATTTGGAAGAATCCAGAATCAGGGAGCCCCTCAGTGAGTCCCTTGGCACCTCAGCTTCCTAGGCAAGTGCCTGGAACCTTCTACCTGAGGCTTTGTGGCAGCCACATGGAGACTACCGTTCAGGGGGCAGCCTCTAGCCTTCCCACCTGGGAGCTGGAGTTAATTAGTTAAATAACCACCGACACCAACACAGAGGAGCTAAATTCCAAACAGCTCTCCATTTCTAGTGTCTGAGTTGGGTTTCTATGACTGAGATGACACCCCATGACTGAAAAGCAAGTTGGGAAGGAAAGGGTTTATTTGACTTCCATGACCACTATTCATCGCCGAAGGAAGTCAGGACAGAAACTCGCCCAGGACAGGAATCCTGAGGCAGAATCTGATGCAGAGGCCATGGAGGAGTGCTGCTTACTGCCTCGTTCATCATAGCTTGCTCAGCCTGCTTTCTTATAGAACCCAGGACCACCAGCCTAGGGATGGCACCACCCACCATGAGCTTGGCCCTCCCCCATCAATCACTAATTAAGAAAATGCCCTACAGGTGGATCTTATGGAGGCATTTTCTCAGTTGAGGTTCCCTCCTTTCAAGTGACTCTAGCTTGTGTCAAGTTGGCATAAAACTAACTATCCCGCACACCTAGGATCTCCTGTGTCCTCAAGTCCCCAGGAGAAGAACCATAGCAAGGATCAGCAATGGGAATCGAGAAGCATTTCAAGATGGACAGTTCTGCTGACCACAAAGCCCATGTGATCTCTGCTGTCAGGACCTGAAGGAGCACCATGATGAGAGAGAGAGAGAGAGAGAGAGAGAGAGAGAGAGAGAGAGAGAGA
>CABHPR010137765.1:0-40688 GCA_902168415.1 Peromyscus melanophrys
AGACAGGGTTTCTCTGTGTAGCTTTGCGCCTTTCCTGGAACTCACTTGGTAGCCCAGGCTGGCCTCGAACTCACAGAGATCCGCCTGCCTCTGCCTCCCGAGTGCTGGGATTAAAGGCGTGCGCCACCACCGCCCAGCCCTTCTTCTTTCTTCCTCTTCATTTTTCGAGACAGGGTTTCTGTGTGTAACAGCTCTGGCTGTCCTGGAACTAACTAACTAACTAACTTACTTCCTTCCATCCTTCCTTCCTTCCTTCCTTCCTTCCTTCCTTCCTTCCTTCCTTCCTTCCTTCCTTCCTTCCTTCCTTTCTTTTTTCTAGACAAGGTTTCTCTGTGTAGCTTTGGAGCCTGTCCTGGAACTCGCTCTGTAAATCAGGCTGGCCTTGAACTCACAGAGATCTACCTGCCTCTGCCTCCCGAGTACTGGGATTAAAGGTGTGTCCCCCACCACCTGGCTTGGCATTCTTTTTAAAAAGGTGTGTGGAATGGGCTAATCACAATTAGAAGGTGACCTTGTCTGGTAGGATTCCCCTCCCCCCCACATTAATCTGGACCCTAAAAAAATTCTTCCCTAAGACAGGAGGAATAGTGGTTAAGATCTCTGGCTGCTCCTCCAGAGGACCTAGGATCAACCCACATGGTGGCTCACAAGTATGCATAACTCCAGTTCTGGGGGATCTGATGCCCTCTTCTGATCTCCACAGGCTCTAGGCATGCACATGGTGCACAGACACACATTTCAGGCAAAATATTCATCCACATAAAATAAAATAATCTTAAAGAAAAAAGAATTCTACCCTATTAAAAATGAAAGGGGAAGGTAGCCCGCAGAAATTCTAAATAGAAGCCTTTTGCTACGTTGAACATTTAGAAATAGTTGAAACCTAAATCTTAAGGCTTAAACCTTCTGGGGAATCCTTCCTGGCAGGCCTGGCCAGGCACTCTGCTCACTGAAGCAGCCTTCCTTGTGTGCTGTTTGTCGTTGGGACCATTGAGAAAGTCTGTTGACATCACATAGTCCCTTGACTACTTTGAGGAATCAGGAGGACTGTGGACCTGATGATCAAGTGCTCAGTCTTCTTAACAACGGCACTGAAAGTGGGTGGATGTGTGGTTATGTTATTTAAGTAGCTCCGAGGAGTTAGGCTCTTAACTACCCCAACCCTTTTCTGGGAAAATTCATTATCTGTAACTTCACTTTCTGCAGTTGCAGCTACAATCAACCGTATTTAGAAAATAAATGGGAAATTCTCTATTTTGAGACAGACATATATAGGAACACATATACACAGAGTGTGTGTTTCACTGTGTAGCTCTAGCTGGCCTAGAACTCCCTCTGTAGACCAGGCTGGTCTCAAACTCACAGAGATCCACTGCCTCTGCCTCTCAAACTGTTGTTTTTATTACTGTTGTTAATCTCTTGTTCTAATTTAAATTAAACTTTCCTAGGTGTATATAGGAAGTGTGTGTATGTGTATGTGTGTGTACAATTCAATACCACTTGTTGTTTCAGACAGTTGTGTTCCGAGGCTCCGAATTACCGCAAGCAGACACAAGGAGTTACCACAAAGCAAGACTTAATGCAGGGCAGCACAAAAGAAGAGGGAAGGGGAGGGGCTAATCAGTCAGGGCTACAGAACAGACCGAGGGGCCAAACTAAAATGCCAACTGAAGCAAGTATTTAAGCATAAAAATCACAAACATTTGTTGCCAGGTTATAATTTTTCACCAGTCAGAATTCAAAGATTAGGGGCTTCCTGAATGTTCCATCAGATAGACAGTGCAAGCCTTTCAGAACAGCCAAGTAGATTCATTTGTCCTATCTGTTGTTGGGAACAGCCATGTTTCTAGAGAACTGTGGTTTAAGGAGGAGATGGGTCAGCTATTGGAAGTTTCCCAGCTCCCCTAGGGATTGGGAACCTGAACTTTATTTCACCCTACAGGTAAAATGGAGTCTGACGGCAAAATACTTAAGACAAGGTGCTTTTGTCTGTTCCCAGCAAGACATATACTGGGAGCCTTGCAACATACCTCCTATGTGAGGGGGACCTCTGTATAGATAGAGGAGCTTTGGTTTAAGCTGGTTTGATTTGGTTTGGTTGGTTGGTTTGGCACTAAGGAGTGAATAAAGGACCTTGTATACGCTATGCAAGGGTTTACCACCGAGCTGTGTCCCCACCCTGGTTTTTAGCAGTTTGATGGATAATGTTGGAGGGGGTGGCAGAGAAGGAGTGCGTTGTACAACTGAAATGTTCCTTGACTGTACTCAATAAATTCTTGTCATTTTGTTGTCCGCTAGTACGATTTATAGAAGAGAATCTTAGGATCATAAAATCGGTCACTTGCTTAGAAAATGTTTTACTATGAGGTAATAGAAAAAGCAGTGGATTAGGAAAAATTCCTAGTTGTAATTTCATTGCAGTCACTAACTGTATGATTTTTATCTACATGATTCATTCTCCTGAGGGTTGGCTTACTTGATTTCTGCTTTGATGATCTGTGATTCTCGGGCTATCGTAATTGCTGTCTAATGCAGAGTAGTTTGCAGCAGTGTTTGCAAACACCTCAGACCGATTGCATTTTTCAGTTTTTTCTCAACAAATCAATAGCCTTTGCCATTTTTCTCCATTAATGACATAAATGTCACATCTGTGTAAGTTCCTGTTACAGTATTTGAACTAGATGCTTCACGGTGTAATATTTATGTTTTGTGTTTTCTTTTATAGGATTTTGTATCTTTGCTAAAGTCAGTGATGTAAAAAGACCTGAAATGGGTAAGACTAACTAAAGCAGTCATTCAGCCCTCTTGGTTACTGACTAGTTAGGCTGGAGGGAAAGATCGAGTTTTCCAAGTATTTGCTAAGTTTGTGTCTTTGTGCATAGTAATAATATTACAAGATCTTAGTCCTAATTCAATACTACCATATATTCAGCATTGTTTTCCCTTGATCAATACATTGCTTACAGAATCATTTAAGATTTAGTCATTGAAAAAAACAAATGCACACTAGTAGTATTTATTATGTTTACTACGTATCTACTCCAAGTACTTAATATACGTTAATTCATTTCATTGTTTCAGCCATCTTGCAAGGCTACCAAAAGTGTGTACAAAATATGCAGGATTGTACCAACAATGTATCAACAAGGAGAGTGAGGTGCAGGTTTGGAAACAGCTGGGAGTCATCCTCTGTATCCAGCAGAGTTCAGCCTCTTCTGTAGTACTGTGTTGTGCTGCCTCCTGGAGGAGAAGGGATCTGAGGAAGGGAAATAGTTCATGTTGCTAGTGATGGGGAAACTTTGCAGTCGGAACGTTTCATTTACAACATTATGTCTGTAAAGGAGCTCATTGTACAGAAATAGCAGCCAGTTTAGGAATAAGTTGAAATGGCTACATCCATGATTCCTTTAACTTCACCTTAACCTTTTCTTTACTTTTTCTCCATGTTCCCCCCCCCCCCCCCATGCACTCTCTTCTTTCCTTGTCTGCCCTCTCCCTCTCCTCATCTGTTTCCACTTTCTCATGGCTGTTATCAGTGTAAGTCACTGAGTTCCTGTTTCGGCTCTTATGGTACAAATGTTTCTGAAGTAAGATTCTGCCATGGTACTGTAGCCATTGAGATGAGATGATGCAAAGAGCCCTATGAATAAATTCTACTTTTTTACAGAAAAATCAAGTGGATTCAGTTTTTAATGGCTGGTATGTGGGGGGAGGGTCCATGTACATGTATGTGTAGGTATGCTTGCCCAAAGGGGATTTTGAATATCCTGTCTGTCTTATTCCGTTCAGACGGACTTACACCGACCTGGAAGCTTACTGTTTTTGCTAGGTTAGCTGGCTGGTCAGTAAGCGCCCAGAGTCTGCCTGTTTCTACCGCACAGTGCTGGGTTGCAGGCACACACAGCCATGTCCACTGTTGACATGGGTGCTGGGGATTCAAACTGAGGCCCTCCTACTTGTCCAGCAAGCATTCCTACCCACGGAGCCATCTTCCCACCTCCTGGCTCCAGGTTTAAAGCACTGTTTTGAGTGAGGAGAGAAAATGAACCAGTATGAACAGGTTTTGAATGGTGATGTAACTCCTTCCCTCTTTTTAGTGAGAGGGCTTGCTGTGTTGTCCATGCTGATCCCAAACTCAGGGGTCAACTTATCTGCCTTTGCTTTTCAAGTGCTGCGATTTCTAGAGCGTGGTTCTTTACCCAGTGTCCTATTTTTTTAAATATTAAATTCATTATACTTAAGACATTAAAAGTTTTCTTTGGAGGAAATTTTATTATTTTAAGAACTATAAATCAGGGTGTTTTTTATTCTTGTATAGGTTTTGAGCTACTTGTTAGATGATATCAGTCAGTTCTAAATGGGCCAGTCAGTGTCTTCCATGTTAAGAAAGGGGTTTTATTGGACTGTCTGATTCTTTGAGAATCACTTTTATTAGGTGAAAAGGTTGACTCATAGGAAACTGTTACTGGAAGGGTGTGTGACTTGGACCTGATCTGGACTCTCCCTAGACGATACTGCCGACGGGGTGAAGATGGATGCTGGAGAAGTGACTTTAGTGAACCACAACTCCACCTTCAAAACCCATCTCCTGCCACAGTCGTGTTTTCCAGAGGACCAGCTTTCACTTTCTGACCAGCAGGTTAGGAATAATTTTTTTCCTTTAATAAACTAATTGTTTTGTTCATTAGAAATATTCATCTGATACAGTTTGAATGCCACACTAAAAAATCCAAGCATGTGAACTTTTTAGAATAAATAATTTTAGTGTTTGGATTTCTGCTTGGTTTAAGATAAGAAAGTTAAGACAAAACAGATGATTTATGAATTAAGAATAATATTTTGTAGAAAGCTCTTCATGGGTCCTCTGGATATTAAACGGTTGACACATAGATCTCTGTTCTTTTAAACTAGGTTAAAATCACTAAACATTAGCTTGAGGCGGGCGGGTGCACAGCCATTCAGAGCACATATGTCACAGAGCTTGGCTGTGATGTAATTCAGTGTTTCAAGGTCTGGTCCAGACGCAGCATGTGCATTGCCGGGGGCCTGGTGCAATGCAGAGTCTTGTGTCTACCACTGGAACAGAGCTGTATTGTAAAGCATCCCTAGCTGACTTGTATGCATGCTAAAGTAACAGGAACACTACTGGAAAGCAGCCTTGGGCCAGAGAGATGGCTCAGCAGATCCAGGCACTTGCTGCCAAGCCTGATGGCCCTGCTAGTGGAAAGAACCGCCTCCTTCAAGTTGTCCTCTGCCTCCTCACTTATGCCGTGGGATGTACAAGAAATAAATGTAATGTTTTAAATTAAAACAAAGAAAATAGTCTTGCTCAGTAGAAAAGCCATTGGTAATTTGAATGAGATCATTTGTCGCTGTGTGAATCTGCTTCAGTGCAGCAGGTTAGGCACTGGTCCCCCAAGTCATGTGAGTTTTGCATATGTTTCTATTTTATGCGCATGCTGAGATTGCAACAGCACCCCTGATAAAAAGTAGTCTGTAAAGTGGTCAAAAGAATCAAAACCAAGTTGATATTCTCGGCTTCCGTAACATGTTACAGCTTATTTTCTGATAGACTATAGTAAATGCAGTTATGCCATCCAATGAACATTCTGTAAGTTGTAGAGCAGGTAGTTACTTCCCATCTTTCCCCTTAAATCTGAATAATTTCACCAAATTGTCTTTTTCTTGCTAGTATACAGCGTATTTATAATATAGTAGATATATACATAGTATAGTGGGTTGCAAAGTATATCATAGTCCTGTTTAGTTATGTTTTTCTTAGCGTAGTCTTCTAGTCTCTTTGTTAAAAGTCTGTTTTAAGAAAACAATCTTCTGTTTTAGATCCTGCCTTCCAGGCAGGGGACTTTGGACCGACTTTCCCCATGTTCTACAAGAAGTGCAGCTTATCATCCAGATTATTACTCAGGTATGGCTCCTTGCTTGTATTCAAGTCACCAGACACCCTTCACGTTTCTTATAGCAAATGCTTTGTGTTTACCATCTCTAAAAGTGAAAACATTATCAGGTGTTGGGACATGGCTCGGTGGTAGAGCACTTAACCTGTTATGCTCAAAGCCCTGGGTTTCCTCCCCGGCTGGCACTATAAAAAAAGGTGAAAGCATTGTCAAAAGTAACACAGCATTTTCCCATTACCACATTGTTTTAATAAGGTATTTATGTGTTTGCATTTAGTTGCTATTATAGTTTGGATTTAATGTCAACCAAATACTAATTTTTGAGTGGGAATGTTTTTTTGTAATCTCCTCCTTGTCTATTTTATTATAGAAAGTAAAATAGCTTTGTTTTTTGGTTTTGTTTTGTTTTTACTGTGTATGTAATACAAAGGGTATTTGTTTCATATTGATTTAAACCACATGGCTAACTTATTTCTATTCTTGAAACAGTTAAACCTGAAAATTTATTCCTGTCCAAGTTCGTTCCTCCTTCAGGGCAGGAAATGTTAACTACATGTTTTTGTCTAGCACCTGCCACAGCCATATGCTTGTGTATTCAAGGACTTTGCTACTCAACCTGGGATCCAGGATAGAAGTTAGCATTCTCTAAGTGACTCCTGTCCCTGGCCAGCGGCCTTGTTGTCTGCCTCTTCCTAAGGTTTAGGCTCTGACAGTGTTCTGCCCCTGACCTGGATAACTAAGACTTTGCCCATGGTCTCTGGGCACCATGACTCTGGAAGATTACAGTTGGTCTTCCCAGGTCTTGTCACTTAAAATCCCATTTTACCACAAGTACGGGAATAACAGAAATATCGTAGAGTCTGCCTACATGAGAGGGTTTTTGGTAAGGATAAGCTTATGATAAATATGAATAAATATGCACATAATAATTATTATTATTTGGCTTCCTCAGGATTCTTTGTCAGCAAGATGAGATCTCCTCCCCTAAAAAGACGTTAGTATGATGTTCTTTTAGACTTATATTATATTTAAGTGTGGGTTATTTAGGTGGGTGGTACTACACGTTGGGCCCTAGATTTCCCCTCAGGATGGGCAGTGGCCTCTGCATAGTATGTGTGCTTGATTTCAGTGGTGAAAAGGAACTCAGAAAGTAACTCTTTTGCTATTATTGTTGAAAAGGGCTTTTTGGGGAACAAAGAAATCTGATGTGATAGATAGTTCATTATTAATCCTACAGAAAAAACAGTTGAGTAGTTAATGAAATCAGATCATTAATATTTCCATTTGAATCATGCTGTGTTTGCTTGTTATTTCATATGCCAGTTTACCATAGGATAGAAGCATTCCATTTGTTTAAAATAATTGCTTCATAATAAACAGTTGTATAGAAAATTAGATTTACACCCCTTAATTAAAAACCAAATCTTATTTAACTCCACTCTCTCTGACCTCTTCTGATTTATCTCTGCATATATTCATGGTATACATTTGTTTTCTATCCGTTCACATGTTCTCCACATTTATTGTTTTCTGTTGATTTTTAATCTGTGGCATTGTTAGGCACAGTCATAATCCCTTATGTGTAGTTTCAAACTCCAAAAGCTCTAAAAGCATTTTTTTAGATTTGATGTTAAAACCTACATGAGCTAAAATGAAGAGTTTCTGTTTTGACTTCACTTACCCCTATAACTAGTGTACCCGTTTTGCTGCATGTACCAATATTTGCTCATAGAGTGCTGCTCCAGATTATACTGGCAGGTGTCATAGAATAACAGGTTATTTTGCTAAAATGCCAGGTTTGTAATTCTGAAGTACAATTGGACCCCAAGACTTTATGATTTGGGGTAAATGCCCAGTGCCCTCATTTCGGTCATCATTGTTTTTCCTAGGGCTTAAGTCCACTACACCTTTGCCATTGTTGATTATTATTAATAACACCACTTGAAAGCATTCATATAGTTTTTTTCTTAAATTTTAGTTGAACTTTAATACTGACAAAAATATGTCTGAAATTATCCCGGTTCCTCTTTTTTTTGACTGTGGCAATATTTGACCAGATTCTAGCCACAAATTGTTGAGTTATTACTCTTTTCCTGTGTTTATCATCATAGCACAAGTTGATCCCCATACCAAAAATCTTTAACTAAAGTTTATCTCTCACTTGAATTTGTGACCTTTTTAAGAAAAGAGAAGTATTTTGTAATCGTTTTGTATGCATGAGAGAAAAACAACTGAATAATGAAGTCCTGCTGAAGAGGGAACGCTGAGCTCTCTGTTATCCTCATTCTCTATATACTATCTACAGATTGAAACGGGATCTGCTCATCTATCAGATTCACCTAGTTCTTGATTAAACAAGCTGACAATCAGAATTTTACATCTCATATACATCCATAGGGCCCAGGGTTTGATCCTGGCAGCACCACACAAAAACAAAGCTGTTTTTTACCAGATACTTTAAAACCTTTTTCCTTGGCAAACCCATTCCGATTCTTTACAAGCCCTGCACAACTTTGCCTCTGCTATCTGCCTGAATGCAGTCAGTCACTTTGAGCGCACCCTGTGATGGGGCTCGGTGTGGGTCTCCAGGTACCTGGTACGGTCTGACCGTAGCACTGCTGGTGCTCATCTGCTCTTCTGCCATCCTCTGTCTTCTACCAAGAAGAAAATAGACAGGAAAGCCCCCGTCTGGAGCCAGTGGTTTGTTGTTCTGTTGGACCTATCTGTCTCTCTGGATAAAGCCTTTCAGAAAGTCAGCTCAGACTGTTACAAGGAAGTGACTTTTCTGGATTGTTTAGAAAACATAAATGCAACACTTGGACTGTCATAGCCACTCTTATGAATGAAGAGCACACTGGAAAAATTTGAAGTGCTTTTAATCCAAATGAGCAATAAAAAAGTAGATTGAGACAAAAAGAATTTTCTATTGCTTTAAATTTATCAATATCTTTGGAAAATATGTTAAATTAGGTTACTGAGCTAACATGTAGTAGATTTGGGGGTTTTTAGTGTCCTGTTCCTACAGTAACTAATAAATCCCAATGTTAGCAGGAAAACTAAATAAAGGGTTACTTTCACAGTGAATGATTATCGGACACATTCTTCCTTTTTTTGAGTTGTAGAGAGAAGTTTTATTATAGATTCCATAGGAAAGAGCTTGAGGGGAGGGGAGCAGTGAGCCTCTGAGCAGTGGCACATGCTCTTGTTTTTAATACAGCTCGTTATGTTCATAAACATGCAGCCTGTCACTGCAGAAACCTGCAGACAGCACTCAGTCGTTTCCTTAGAACATAACCACAATTACATTTTCATCGTAGTCTAGTTCTGTACGCATGTCTGAACACTTAATAAATTACCTTGTGTCTGGCTTTATAACTCTAGTTTCTTAGTGATGACAAAATAACAGGTTAAATATTTCTTAAAAAGAAAAAAAAAAAAGGTTTGCAGCCTGCTATTAGTCCCCTATCCCTACCAGCGATTAGGGGTTCTTCAGCAATGCCATTGGCGAGGGCTAGACCACCTGCCTGAGCCCATGCTTCCCCTCTCCAGTGAGTGCTCTAGGGAAGGCTGTTCTGACTTATCCTGGATCTCAAATTTCACTTCTATCAAGACGATTTCCATTTTTTAGCAGATTTCTTCCTCAGAACATCTTTAGTTAGATCATTTAGCAAGAAGTGGGAAAGCCGATTATTTCTATGGTTACTACTTTGCATTTGGCAAGCATTGTTTTCTGGGTTTCTTACTACGACTCTCACGTGTCTGCCCTTAGAGTAACAGTAGTCACACATGTTAAGCCCACATGTTTACTAGAGAGGAAGAAAGTTCTGATTCATTTTGAAAATGAATTTACTTATTTTAATTATGAGCCTAAGTGACTGCACTGCCTGGTGAATCATTTGATATTAACAGCACCTTGGATTGAGTTTTCTCCCCCTCATCCTCTTTGCCCCAAATCCTGTTTTTATGGTTTACATAAGGAACCTTCTTTTTAAAGGCTGTTGTATTTGGGTACAGTATTAGAAGACAGACTAAGGCGTGTGTGTGTGTGTGTGTGTGTGTGTGTGTGTGTGTGTGTGTGTGTGCGCGCGCACATACGTGTTTGCATATGTGTGTTGAGACAATCTCACTGTAGCCAAAGCTGGCCTTAAACTTGTGATTGTCCTGGCTCAGCTTCTCAAGTCCTGAGATTACAAATATGTGTTACCATACCCACCCTAAATACTTTAAATAACATAGATGCATACTGTTGTGCAAAATTCTGTAAGTATCCTTTGAAAGGAGAGCTTGAGAATATTGTTAGTATGAGACACAAATTCTGAGACTAGAGAATTATCATTCATATGTTTCCACGGAAGCTCCTTAGAATTCCATAGCCTAATGTCTGAAGGTACTTTGTCAGAGCTGTTTTAATTCATGTGGTCCCCCTGATAGAGAAAGGAAGGCATAGAAATTATTCTGCTACTCCTAGCTAAAACTTGAAGAGGTTTTTGTCACTCTAGTTTATAATCCAGGATTCCTAAAATTAAAATAATAAATAATCCTCAGTCTGATTGTAGTAGCAAACATTGGAATATTGATGATACATCTGATGACTGTGGCTTTAAGAAACTGAAGATCGTACTAGAACCAGAGGTATATAGTGGTCATCCCTGCCATAAGCCAGCCAGTATGGGCAGCAGTTCGATCTGTACTCTGAGAGATTCCCTGAGTATGGGACACGATAGCCACACAGAAAAAAGTGACACCAGCTGCTTATTAAGCAATAACTGTTGTTCATTTGAATTACGATCTCCTCGGCCCTCCACTTGCTGTCTTACTGGTCTGGCCTACCTTCTTTCAGGCCCAGGCCTGGGAGTGCTTGCAAGATATAGTTGGGGTAAAATGTTGACTTTTGGTGGACACCACGGAGTCACATTGATGCAGATAAGGCACATGGCTGTGGCAGGATTCAGCTCCTTCATCAATTTTCAGGTTAGTATGGCTGAATCAATTATAGTTTGTAGAAGTTCCCCTTACTGCAGATTTATTGGCAGTTGAGACTGGGCTCTTTTTCCATGAGAGACATGGTAATATGCTACGTTACTTTGGAATGCAATGATGGAACATGGTTGCAATCATGGAAAGACCTAGATCTAGTTATTTGTTCAACTTATTCAAACTTTTATTTTATTTTAGATAACCCTTCCTCAGACAGTTTCCTTGGCTCAGATGACACAAGAACCTTCGGTCAAAGTGCAAATGGACAGTGGAGAAACTCCACTCCAGCATCAGTCTCAACGTTACAGAAATCAAGAAATAGCCGAAGTCTTTACCTCGAAACCCGAAAGACCTCAAGGTTAGTTTTTTGTCTACCTTCTTCCCAAATCCTTCTTCAGATATAAGAAAAAAGGCTATAAAATAGATGTGCATTAGAATTTTCGATGAGTAATACCATTTTAGGGCTTTATACCATAACAAGATTACCAATCCATTTCCTTTGTACTGAATTTAGACGATAGCCAAATCTTGTAAATCATCAGAAGAGAGAGACACTTTTGAAGGCAGTCCTGGTGGGTGTAAGTGTTAAGACTCTTTAGGATAATGTTCAGATAGCCAGTACAAGTTCTAAAGTAGAAATGAAGTCAGTCTCTGCAGCTTGAGTGGCAACACACTCAGCAGAGGCTGCAGCATGACTCCCACATGAGCTGGCTGGACGCTGCTCCACAGCTGCACTAGTTAGAGCCAAGCATCTTGTAACTCTCAAGAAGGAAGGAAGGAAGGAAGGAGTCATTGAGAACCTTACTCCAGCTCATGAACCGCACTTATTCCCTTGCCAGAGCTGTATTGCTCATTATAGACAGGTGTCCCAGATACTTTATTATTTTTAAGTTTTGACAGTGTTGGGAAATCATACCCAGGGAATTGTGTACGCTAGCAAGTACTCTACCACTGAGCTGTATTTCCAGCCCATCAGTGTATTGATTTTTGTTTGTTGGAGATGAGCTCTCATGTAGCCCAGCCTGGACTCAAACTCAGTATGTAGACAAGCATGACTTTGGACTTCTGATCCTCCTGTCTCCAACACCTAGGTCCTGAGATTACAGATGTGCCACCACGTCTGGCTCCTAGTCCATGTATTAATAAAGTTTTTCTTATAACTTCTTAAATCCTCTGTACATGTCTGAGGAATGTGAGGTCCACAAGCTCCTCCAAATCTCTTCCTGTCTCTGACTGTCTTGTGGGTAGCTGCACTCATGTTGTACACTGTGCAGTACATGGGTTTTGTCCTCACTAAAATGTTCATGCATTATTTAACAAGTGACTTTTAAAAATTGGTAGCACCATACTGTTATTTTTAATGAAATTATTATAGAAACAATGCATATGCTTTTTAAAAATTTTAAAAATATAAATAAGCAAAAGTAAAACATCATATTTCTACCAACCTCAGGACAAACTTGTAAAAATCTTTTTCTGTCAAATATCTTTGGTGCCTTTAGATCTTTTTTTCAAAGATTAATTCACGCTATGCAACTTTTTTTTTTTAACTTTATTTATTTATTTTTGAAATTATATTCATGATATTCATTAATTATACTCATGATATTAATCACACTTGTGGTATTCATATATAACATTCACAGTATTCATTCAATTATATATATAATATATATATATATATATTTTAATTTTAAATGTTGAATGTCATTTATTTAAGGGGGAGGAGGTCTTAAATACAGGCTTACAGCACAATGGGAGGACCCTGGAGGGCAGAAGTTCACTACTGATGTTTTACAATCTTGCTTCTAATCTGTTAACGCCCATTATTCAGGGTACCAGGCAAGGAACTTCCCTTAAGCATTCATGAGGGTGGAACCTGGCAGGGAATTAGCATAGGGAGAATATCAAGGTCAAGGTCTGCAAGCAAGGCAACAGTTACCCAAAACGGGGGCCAGGATCCTACAGGTCCCCCTTTTGTTAAAAAATGAGTTTCTGACTTGGGTTGCGTGGGACGTCAGCAGGTCACCTTACCCGTCATGGAGACGCCTGTCCAGGCCACACAGGTGCTCTGTCTTAGGTTGGTGATTGCCCCCCAGGCGTTACCCGTCTCTGAATACTCATTGTCATACAGGCTCAATCGTGTGTGAGCTGCAGAGTTAACTGCTGCCAAAGATCTCAAAGTGGCACTGGGCTTGCAATCTGTGTGTTCGATACAGAAAAGACCAACAGAGGTCCTATCTCACCCTTAGCCAGTAGGCTAAAGGCAACTGAGTCATTCCCTTCCTTAACAAGCCATACTGTACGTTGGTGTCCTTGTAAGATAGTATCCCAAAAGCAACTGGTACTTGAGTTTATAAATTTATAATTTTCAAAGCCAATCGAGATGTATATAGCTACTGAATTAAATTTATCATGCCCCATAGAATGAGAGATTAACTAACTGTGGTAGCTACTTATGTTGCCAGGGTCTCCATTGTGCTAGCTGTAGTAAGCAATTATGAAATGGTAATCCCAGAAAGAGTAGCAGTGGTGGGCGCCATTGCTATAACAGCAACAGCGGCAACAGCAATGTCAAATTCTCTTCTGGATTGTGTGGACATCCACTGGCGTGGATACAACTCCAGTAACACGTACTGCCAAGGCCCATTTTTCTTGATCCTAGCACGACTTTAGCTGGCAGCTCTTCTGGAGAATCCAATCTCATGGTTACAGTTCCTAGGCTTACTTAATGCTTGCCGAAGCTGGAGATGTTGGGTTCTCAATCTCCATTGACATCAGAAGGATAGATTTTTTTCAAGAAGACCCATTAGGTCTCTGTCATGTTGGGCTTCAGCAGCAGCCATAGGGCGCATTCAGTGCTCAGGAATCCAAAGAAGAACCTCATTGTCCTGAGGAAAGACATAAACAGAACCCCAGGGCCACTCCAACACTAGGTCGGGTCTCCTCCACGTGTTAGTAGAAAGATCCTTCCATCGCTCCAGAGGGTGATTTGCCACAGGAGCTCTGCAACTTTTTTTTTTTTTAAGTATTTATTGTTAGTATGTGATATGTATATGGGTTTGTGTGCTGTGGCAGCCGTGGAGATTAGAGGACAGCTCTGTGGAGTTGATACCTCCCACTTTTACTTGGGTGCCAGGGGTCATTAGGTCATCAGGCTCGTACAACAAGTACCTTCCTTTAGTGTTGAAACTGTTCATCAGCCCCAGTACTGGGCCTGCTCTTCTCGCTCCGCTCTCTTAGTATCAGTTATGCCTGGTTCGTCCGACCACTGTCCTGTGTAGTGTCGCGCTTGGCAGCCGTCTCCCTGAAGTCTCCTGTGCTCTGGACTGGCTGGGGAGGAGGGCCTGGGGCTGTTTGTGTTTTAATGGCCCGACATTTTCCTGTATAGTTGCCTTTGGAGTAGATAGGTTCCTTCTTCATGGTATCGTTGTTTTAGTCTCCATCCCCTGTGCTTTTGTAAGTTAACTTTTTGACTCAAAGAGATAATGATACTGCATTGTACCACACTAGAAGACAGGCACTTGTTCTGGCTCTTCTGTCGTTAGTGACGGTAGATTGACATTGGACAAGAGAGTTCACAGTCTGGTCCCTGGTGTACAGTTAGAGCGTGTGTGATTTGAATATCGTCTGAATGTGGTTACTTTGGCATTATGTAAGTGAACAATTTCACTTTATCTAATCCCTTAGTAATTGCTGATATCAACCGGAAATCCTTATCTAATGATTTTTAGAGTTAATGAAACTTTTTTATTGTTTCTTATTAGTTGGCACTTTTTTTTCATAAATTAAGGCTGTTTGATTACCCTGAAACACATTGTCTAATATGGGAAAGGTAGGATAGATGATTAGTCCCCACCCCCACCCCACCCCCGGAGCTAAGGACTGAACCCAGGGCCTTGCGCTCAAGCTCTCTACCACTGAGCTAAATTCCCAACCCCGATTAGTTCTTTTTTTAAAATTCTAGCTTTCAAAGTAAGTTTTTAAAAATGACTACTTCATATAGTTTAAATGAATTTTAATTATCATGATGAATTAAGTATGTTTTAGGCAAGTGTCTCCGCTGAGCTGCACCCCCAACCCACCTTTTCCTGCTTGAGTCAGTCTCCTAAGTCACCAGATTGGCCTTGACCTTGTGATTCTCCTACCCTAGCTTCCTGAAGAGCTGGACTTGGAGGCCTGGGACACTGAGCCCGTCCTTGTTAGTCTTTTAATGCTAATATTCTGACGGCTTTGGTTTGGTAACCTAGAATAGCTGGGAAGGGGACACTTACTTGTTTGCATTTTAATGACATGGTTTTCCTGCCACGGTCCCCTTTGAACTTACTTCTGGCTCTGGTGGACTCAACCTCATCAAATGTGGGTAGGATGCTTGTTTCCTGGCATTGCAAAATATCTTCATACTTTGGGGGTTGGTTATTTCAGTGTCGAGAAGACACACTTCAGGAAGCACAGGTGCAAACGATGTTGTAGAAAACCATTGTCTTTGGAGATGTCTTCATACTTCTGGGGGTTGGTTATTTCAATGTCGAGAAGACGCACTTCAGGAAGCACAGGTGCAAGCGATGTTGTAGAAAACCATTGTCTTTGGCAGACACTTGCACCGCCACTGCGGTCTTGCTAGCTGGGCCCTCCCTGCCCAAGAACATAAGCCCGGGGTGGAATCTGCAGTCTTTTGTTCCTTCCTCTACTGTATTATACATAACAATCCATAGAAAGTTAAGAGAGTGTATTTGCTTTTTGATGTTCTTTAGATGTGGTCAGCTCATTTAGACTGAGACCATGTCTGTTGAGACCCTAGTTGAATTTGTTGAATCTAGCTGAGTCAGCTGTGCACCTACAGTGAGTCCTCAGGGAGGGTGAAGTGGGAGGAAAGTTCATTTTGGTCATAGTAAGTACTTCAGACCTGCTAGGTGATGGCAGATGGAAAGCATCATCTAAGGAGGGAAACGCTTAAAACTAGTAAGCTTTAGATAGACTATTAAAGGGATTTTTTAATGTCAGTTTTCCCACTAGAAAGGGCGCAGATAATAAGAATCCACAGTGTGCTGTGGATCACAGAGCGTCTATAACCTGTAGATCACAGAGTGTGCTGTTCAGCCTGGTAGATCACAGAGCACCTACAGCCTGGTAGATCACAGAGCACTTACAGCCTGGTAGGTCACAGTGCATGCCATACGGCCTGTAGATCACAGAGTGTGCTGTTCAGCCTGGTAGATCACAGAGCACCCACAGCCTGATAGATCACAGAGCACTTACAGCCTGGTAGATCACAGAGCATGCCATACGGCCTGTAGATCCCAGAGTGTGCTGTACAGCCTATGGATCCCAGAGTGTGCTGTACAGCCTGGAAAAAACCATTCTGGTTGCTTTTCCTGGAGGAGGAGAGCCCTCTGTTGGCCCTGTAGGAAAATTTAAAATTCACTGTAAAAGTTCACTTGTGAGACTTCAGCTTGATCCATCCTTACATGTTTAAAGTAATTCCTTCCAAAGAGCTTTAGGGACGGGACTGTGGAGTAGAAATGTGAATCACTGTAGGAAGAAACCATATGTGGTTAGTGTGGTACCACTGTGGGGTTCCAACAAAGACCTGTCTGTCTGTTCTCCCTCGTGCCTCGTTATGTGCTATTTGTTCTTGAGAAAGGAAATTCTAGATCGTGGATCCAAGAAAAAGTTTTAATTATTTGAAAAATATATGATTTAGCAATCTAAGACCCTTTAAGAGGCAGAACCTGATGTTACAACCTCGTGTGTTATAGCTTACATATTTCCCACAAATGTACTTATGTCATTCTAGCTGTCTGTCTTCTTATTAGGTCTTAAAAGGAGAAATAATCACTAGGTTTATCTTTTCTTACAAACTTTTTTTTTTTTTTTAGTGGATTATCAAACACCTTTACAGGAAAGTCAAATCATCACTGCCATGTATCTGCATATGAAAAGTCATTTCCTATTAAGCCTGTCCCAAGTCCATCCTGGAGTGGTTCATGTCGTCGAAGTCTTTTGAGCCCTAAGAAAATGCAGAGGCGGCATTTCAGCACAGCAGAAGAGGTAAGGAAAGCTGCAGCCCGAGATGCTGAGAGCGGCTCGGGCCTTTGTGCCCTGTAGCCGTTTCTGCCCTCACCCGGGCACTTGGGAGCCATTGTACACCTAAGCCTCTTGTGTTCTGTTTCCCATACTTAGGCTTCTGAAAACTGCTCTAAGTTCTAAGATGTTGGAGGAACATTATTGTTCCTGCTGTCTTCTGTTCCTCTTGTTTCAGAGCCTTTCTGAACTGATGTTTTCTTCAGTAAAACTGTGAACTCTGCTCAACAGTTTTTGCTTTAATAAAATTTGATTTGGTAGAGCATCTCCTCTTCTCACTAGGAACAGTTTTCTTCAGTATAAAAACAGAGTATCCTATAAAAAGAAACTTGTTTTTCAGAAGTTAGTTAGGGGCTGGGGAGATGGCTTAACCGGTGAAGTGGTTTCTTCATCAAGTATCAGTACTTGCATTGAGGTCCCAGCACTCATGTACAAAGCTAGACATGATGGTGCACGTTGATAATCCCAGTGCAGGGGAGGCAGAGACAGGCCGGTGCCCAGGGCTCATCGCTCCGTTGGCCAGCCTCCTCGGTGACGTCCAGGCTAGTGAAAGAGCCTGACTTGAAAACAAGATAAACAGCTTCTTGAATGACACCCGGGGTTAACTATGTCTTCTACATGTTTGCGCATGCTCCCATGCGTGTGCATACACACGAACACACACACACACACACACACACACACACACACACACACATTATTTTTTAAAGACAGTTGAATTTATTTACCTCTTCATTATGAGCAGGATCTTGGAGGTTGTAGACTTTCTCAGAAGAAGCTGTTCTGTTGACACTTGAGTTGTTCTCTTCACCAGTGAACTAAAGGGTGAGATTGTGACTAATACAGCAGATGATTGGCACAGCAAGAGGAATGTGTTTTTTCAGGTCCATATTTACTGTGTGTCTTCTTAGTTTTAACTGGTTTCTGTAGAGATACAAATGAATTTAGTGTGCTTTCTATGTATTAGTATATCAAATAATTGAGTTCTTTTAACCAAATAGCTAGGTAAAGGTGAGTTTGTATTCATACCGTACAAATTTGGAGAGAAGTCACCTGGCTGTTAATAGTGTAGCAGGTCTTCTGAAGTTTTTTTGGTGTGCTTCCTTTCACACAAAATGGTGATATGGTTCCTGCCTGGCTTTGCTTACGGTACAGAGTCAAGAATACAACATTACATGCTAGATAATTACAGAATTTGTTAATTGAAGATGGATGACTATTTGAAAATGATAATGTTTAGTAAAGATGTGCTCTCCTGAGTTTTAAGTTTGTATTGAGTCTGAAATATCCGAGAGGAGAATGGCAGAATAATCATTTAACAGAGCAAAGACTACACAAGAAACTGGAACATTTGCCATTGGTGATGGAGCTGAGCGGCAAGGATGAAAGGGAGCTCGATTCTGAGGGCAGTGGAGGGTTACTATGGAGACTGAGCCCGGAACCTCGTTCATGGTGACTGCTCGACTGACTTCTGGACCCCGTTAATCTGTACTTCACCTTTTGTGTCATTGAATGTTGTACCAAGTGTGTATTGATACACACATAAGTAGTTTTCCTTTGCTTTTCCTTTTTTTGTTTTCTTGAGACGGAGGTTTCACTCAGTAGCCCAGGCTGACCTTCAACTCATTGTATAGTCCAGGTTGACCCCAAATTCTTGATCCTGATGCTTCAGCCTTCCAAGTGTTAGGATTACAGGTGTGAGCTACCGTCCCTGGCTTAATTTCTTCTTAGTTACTGGACTTGAAGGGTTTGTGCATGTTCTAGGATGAGCTATAGAAAGACTACCTGGAAAGGAGAACCAGCAGCAGAGCAGCTGAGTCAGGCTTCCCAAGAACCCCAGGGTCTTTAGTTCTCTGTCAGCTTGTCACTTGCCAGCCGTCCCTTCCCAGCTTCCTGTCACCTCCATTGCCATCCCAAGGACTTGGGCCAACCTGGGCCACAGACTGGGTGAATGGAGAGCATGGAGCTGGGGCCCCTTCCTCCTGCAGCACAGTGAGGTGGATGAGGTGGGTGAGCTGGGGCCCCTTCCTCCTGCAGCACAGTGAGGTGGATGAGGTGGGTGAGCTGGGGCCCCTTCCTCCTGCAGCACAGTGAGGTGGATGAGGTGGATGAGGTGGATGAGGTGGATGAGGTGGATGAGCTGGGTGAGCTGGGGCCCCTTCCTCCTGCAGCACAGTGAGGTGGGTGAGCTGGAGCCTCAGCTATGGAGTGAGATGCAGGAAATCCTGTGTCAGAGGAGTTTGCTCTGTGTTCTCTACTTAAGCCACTTGTAGGCAAGAATAACCTATATGAGTGTGATGAGATCACAGAACACACGTCATTATCAAATGTTTAACAAACTATTAATTATGTAATCATGAATATTACCAGTAATGCAGACATAATACTTTCTCCCCACTGGCACTAGAGGTTTTGTTTTTTGTTTGTTTGGTTGGTTTTGGTTTTTGCTTTTGTTTTTTGGAGACAGGGTCTCCTACATAGCCCTGCTGTCATAGAGCTCACTATGTAGGCCACGCTGTCCTCAAACTCACTGAGATCCACTTGCCTTTGCCTCCCAATTGCTGGGATTAAAGGTGCATACCACCAAACCTAGCTGGAACTAGAGAATTTTTTATGGGAATTTACAAACTATAAAAAAAAATATTTCCTCAGAAATGTTAGAATCTACAAGAAGAAAGTATTTGCTTAGGGTAAAGAAGGAAGATGATGTACTCATCATACCTAATTAAGAATTGGGATTTGTCTTTGAACTTCTGCAGTGCAGAACGGTGTACGAAATTGATGGTTAAGATACCACCACTGCTGTGGTCAGTTGTAAAACAGGGCTCTTAAGACAAGGGTTTTAAAAAGGGTTAAAAATGGACAAGTAGTAACCGTACTATTGATTCAAAGGGCAACACTGAAGAGCTGTGTTATCTAGCACCGTTCGCATTAATGTAACCTCAGCCCCATGTGATGACTGTGTTAGCTGCACAGATGTAGAGCATTCTGGGCTATGGTAACCTTTGAGTACTGTAATAGAGAATGTTTGGAAAGGAGAAATTGACATGACAATAGAAAGTTTAAATAGCAGTAAGTCAAGGGCCAGGAAGATGGCTTGGCAGGTAGAAGTGCCTGCCGCCAAGCCTGACAGCCTGAGTTCGATCCCTGGGACCCACATGGTGGGAGAGAACCAACTCCTGCAAGTTGTCCCTTAGCCTTCACATGTGCCCACTCCCACACTAAAATAAATGTGGAGGGAGGTTTTTAAAAACCACAAATGTTTTGTGTAGTCAGGTGCTGCTGTGAGCCAGCCCCTGAGTAGCATTTTGTGTTGGAGCATCATGGAAGGGAGTGCCTCCCCTCTCCTCCTTTGTGATGCTATAGTAGTTTCACCATGAACCAAACACTTTGGATTTAGCAGAAACGTTTTTAACCATTTTGCTTCAGATTCATTTATATGTAAAGCTATTAAATTATGCAAAATGGAATGAGGACTATGAAGTTAGGATTCTAAATTACAATAATTTATAACAATAGGTTATTAGCTTGCTGAAATTCATTCACACATTCTCTTGTGTTTTTACAGTCTTACATCTCAGTTTTATACTGTACTCTTACAGAAATGCCACCTAAGTGCAGGAGTTAATCACGTGTTACTAATAGACTTCACTTAGTGAGTATGTGATGAACGTATGTGTGTACCTGCAGGCACATAATGAACACCTTTTACTCACCATTCCAATTTTCGCCTTCAGAAAATATCTTAACCGCAATGAACTATATTCTTTTTAGAAGCTGCATACTGTTAGTTGTCCCAAAGAATATTTTCTTATTGGCCAAGCTGCTTGAAACCAAAGTAACTCTTTTTAAGTTGTGTATCTCTTTTAGCCTTCTTCAATTCTTCCTGTGTGATAGAATCTGTTCTTTATTAGTATGTATTCATTACACCTAATAATGAATTTCATTGTAACATTTTCATTCATGCATGGAAGTATTTGATCATGTAAGCTCCCAGTTACCCGCTGTTATTGGCTCCATTCCCCAGGTCCTTTTCCTCTGTCAGATTAGTTCACTGCCCTACCCGTTTCCCTTTTCTTCTTAGTGTTTTAAGACAAGGTCTCAGTGTGTTCTCCTGGACTGCCTCGACACTTTGAAGCTCAGAGCAGCCTTTATTTGTAGCAGTCCTCCTGTCTCAGCTCCACAGTGAGGGAGTTACAGGTGTATACCACCATACCCCGCCCCCCACCTCATCTAAAGTCCACATACGACACACGCACAGTGTTTGTCTGAGTCTGCCTTATTTAGCATTATGATCTCTAATTCCATTCATTTTTCTGCCAACAACACGATCACATTTTTTATAGCTGAATAATAGGGGTGTGTGTGTGTGTGTGTGTGTCTGTCTGTCTGTCTGTCTTTCTTTCTGTCTGTGTGTCATATTTCCTTTATCCATTAATCCATTCATGGATAACTAGGCTGATTTATTAACTTGGCTATTGTGAGTAGTGCAGCCATAAACATGGTATTTTTTTTAATGTTTTATTTAATTTTAATTTTGTGTGTACAAGTATTCTGCCTGCTTGTATATCTATGCACCACTTGCAAGCCCGGTGCCTGAGGAAGCCAGAAGAAGGTATTGGATCTCCTGGAACTGGAGTTACAGGTGGTTGTGAGCCACCATGTGTGTGGTAAGAATTGAACCCAGGTTCTCTGGAAGAGCAGTTAATGTTCCTAACCACTGAGTCATCTCCCCAGCACTAGATTTCTTTATTGTATGCTGATTATCTTTTTGATTCCTTTGGGTATATAACCAAGAGTAGTGTCACAGAACTGTGTATTATTTCTGTTATTAGGTTTTTGAGGAACCTCCTTACTGATTTCCATAGTGGAAATTCCCACCAACAGCACATAAGGTTCTCGACACACCCCATCCTCCCGAGTGCTTGTTTGTTGTCTTGGTGACAGCCCTTCTAACTGGATTGAGAGAGAAAGAATCCCAGTGTGGTTTTGATTTGTGTTTCTCTGATCGCTAGAGATGTGGAACATGTTATGTATTTATTATTTGTTCTTCTTTTGAGAACTGTTTTCCATTATTTACCCATTTCATAATTGGATTATTTATTCTGGTTTTTTTTTTTTTAAGGGTTTTATTGTTTTTACAGTCCTGGGAGTCAATCTCAGGGCCTTGAACCACCTAAGTTCTGAGCCACTGGGCCACATCTCCAGTCCAATTTTTTTTTTTTTTTACATAATTTTTTTTTTTTTTTTTTGAGATGGGGTCTCACTACATAGCCCTGGCTGTCTTGGACCAGGCTGGGCTTGAACACACAGATATCTGCCTTCCTCTGCTCCCAGTGGGGTCCAAGGCGTGACCCACTATGCCTGGCCTCCAGCCCAACTTTTAAATTCAGAATTCCTTTGGTACTTTCTGTTTTTCAGGTCTTATGTGAAGGTTTAACTTTGATTTTGAGTTGTTTTTGTACAGCATGAGAAGTTGGGAATCCAGTTTCACTCTTCTACATGTGGACATCTAGTTTTTCCAGAAGCGTTTGTTAAAACTGACTTTTTTCAGTGTGCTTTTGACACTTTTATTGAGAATCGGGTGGCTAAGAAGTGTATGGAGTTATTTCTGGAAGCCCTCCTTTATTGGTCTGTGTGTCTGTTTTGTGATGGCGGCATGCTGGTTGTGTTCCTGCGGCTTTGGAGTGTGGTCTGACAGCAGATAGTGTACTACTTTAGTGCTGCTCCTTTTGCCCCGGGTTAGTTACTCTGTCTGTTTAGTGTCTTTCGTGCTTGCATAGGAATTTAGGTCAGTTGGTTGGTCGGTTTGTCTGTCTTTCTTTTAGTTTTTTAAAACAGGGTCTCATGGAACCCAGGCTGTGTTCAAAGATGACCTTAACTCTTGATTCTCTTGCCTCCATCCATAGTCAGGTGCTGGAATTACAGGCATGTGCCACCATACCATTTAGTATTGTTTTCCTTCTATTTCCGTGAAGAATGACATTGGAATTTTGATGGGGTTGTCATTGCCTCTCTAGATCACTTTCAGTAATAGTTATTTTTCACAGCATTAATTCTGCTGACCCATGAACATGAGAGTTCTTACTATCTTCAGGGTCCACACTTTCTTTAGTGTTTCATAGTTTCCATTGAAGAAGTCTTTTACCTCCATGTCTTTTGTATCTGTCCTCCCCAGCCACTGTTTGTGTGTTTGAAGCTACTGTGAATGGATTGTTTTCCTGAAGGGGAGTTTTTTACTTTTTTGTTTGTTTTTGCTTTTTTGGGTTTTTGTTTGCAGCTGTTTGCAGTTTATTGCGTGAAGGAGTTACTAAGTTAAAAGCAGAAGCCCCAAAATGGTTACATTGTACAAGCTGTGAGGGTTTTAAACCTGGGACAAGGGACAGAAGGGAAAGTCTATCACTACAAGGAAATCTTCAAGTACATTTCAAAGAACAGCAGCCACTTAGGATCCATGGTCCTCCAGCTGATCCTCCTTACACCAGTGTCTATCGGGAACTGGCATATATATTCTTGAACTGGTCACCCTAGAACTGAGTTACTTCTCCAGATTCTTGATGCTCCATTACAGTACATTGCAGGCAAATTTCTCTTTAAATTAGTTTCTTTTTAATCTTTTTTTTTTTTTTTCGAGACAGGATTTCTCTGTGTAGCTTTGCGCCTTTCCTGGAACTCACTCTGTAGCCCAGGCTGGCCTCGAACTCACAGAGATCCGCCTGCCTCTGCCTCCCGAGTGCTGGGATTAAAGGCGTGCGCCACCACCGCCCGGCTTCTTTTTAATCATCAGTAATTCCTTGGACAGTATTGAGGGTCTTCCTGCTGTTTCTCTGTTGAATTCTCTCTCCTTTTTTTTTTTTTTTTTTTTGTTTGTTTGTTTGTTTTTTGTTTTTGGAGACAGGGTTTCTCTGTGTAGTTTTGGCGCCTTTCCTGGACTTTCCTGGAACTCATCTGTAGCTCAGGCTGGCCTCGAACTAGCAGAGATCTGCCTGCCTCTGCCTTCTGAGTGCTAGGATTAAAGGCATGCACCACCACTGCCTGGCCCCTGTTGAATTCTTACATGGATACAACCCTCAGTACCAGCAGGAAGC
Organism: Peromyscus melanophrys; assembly: GCA_902168415.1. Classification (NCBI taxonomy): domain Eukaryota; kingdom Metazoa; phylum Chordata; class Mammalia; order Rodentia; family Cricetidae; genus Peromyscus; species Peromyscus melanophrys. The sequence goes on from CABHPR010137765.1 coordinate 24,065, forward strand.
AGTTCATTACCCTTACATGCATCAGCAAAGAGGTTGAAAGAGTGGAGATTCTGGGTAGCAGACATCTATATGATTCTTTTTCCTCAGTGGCTTTGGAGAAGGCTGGTGGGGGAAATGGAGTATATTTAGTTTTTATACTGCTACTTTGTTGAAAGTATTTACTGTAGCAGGAATCTTAAAAGTTCTTATTAATAAAATCAAACCTGAAGCCAGATACTGGGGTGAACGCTGAAAGTTTCAGGGAAGCAGAACAAGCCACAGTTACCTTACCTTATCAGTTCCTCAGCTAATCCTCTTTCCTCAGACTGGAAGCCTCTGAGTCCTCATCCAGGATGAATCTCAGCTGAACTGCTGCTAAAAGCCTGAAAGCTTAACCAGCCTAGTTCCTGGTCCTCACGTCTTATATACCTTTCTGCCTCCTGCCATCCTGGAATTAAAGGCATGATTCACCATGCCTGGCTGTTTCCAGTGTGGCCTTGAACTCACAGAGATCCAGATGGATCTCTGCCTTTGGAATGCTAGGATTAAAGGTGTGTGTGTGCCACAGTTTTCTAGCCTCTGTATCTAGTGGTTGTTCTGTCTCTGACCCCAGATAAGTTAATTAGGGTGCACAATATTTTGGAGAACACAATATCACCACATTTTACCAAGCATAAAAGTCTTTTAATGGAGTCTTTGGGGACTTTTAAGTACAGGATTATATCACTAGCAAATGGGATTGACTTGATGACGTCTTTCTTTCTCATTTGTAACGTGTTTTTCTTGCTTTAGTGCTCTAGCTAGAAATCAGTAAGAACGAGCACCTATGTTTTGTTCCTGATTTTATAAGAAATGCCTTCAGCTTCCCCATTCAGCATAGCCCATAAAGACTATAGGATTATTATATGGTATGAGATATGTCTTTCCTTCGGAGCTTTTTGGCATGAAAAACATTGAACTTTGTCAGAGATTCGTTTTTGCATCTATCAAAATAATGGTGTGATACTTACCCTGGCTTCTGTTTGTTTCCTGATTTGTGTGTGGTACCAGCCTTCTCTCACTGGAATAAAACCAACTTGGTCATAGTGTACAGTATTTCTAATGTGTTGAATTTTGTTTGGAAATAACTTAAGATTTTTGCATCTATATTCATCAAAGAATTTGGTTTATCATTTTTCTCTCTATTGTGTCCTTATCCAGTTGTGGCCTTAGGGTAGTACTGGCACTATAGAATAAGTTTGGGAGTATTTATTTCTTGTCTATCTTGTAGAATAGTTTGAAGAAAATTGATGTTAGTTCTTAAGTCTGGAAAATTTTTTTATCAGTGAATGTCTGGTCCTGGACTGTTCTTTGTTTGGAGACTTTGATTAGTGATTCAGTATCATTATTGATCTGTTTAGGTTGTTGTTATAACTCATAACAACAAGGTCAGTTTTGTTAGGTCATATAACTATCCAAAAATGTATACAGTCCTTCTGAATTTTCCCGGTTTATTGGAATACATGCATGTTTTGAAAATACTGCTTTTTCTTCTCTCTCTCTCTCTCTCTCTCTCTCTCTCTCTCTCTCTCTCTCTCTTTGTTGTTGTTGTTTTGTTGTTGAGACAAGATTTTCTTTGTAGCTTTGGCTGTCCTGGAACTCGATCTGTGGGTCAGGCTGGCCTTAAACTAGGAGATCTGCTGGCCTCTGCCTTCCGAGTGCTGGGATTTAAGTCATGCACCACCACTGCCCAGCTGAAAATACTGCTTTTTCTTCTCTCCCTCTCTTTGTTGATATCTTACTGTAATAATTCCTCAGCTTTGTCTTCAATACTTTTTATTCTCTCCTCTAACTAGTGCTGTGTGTGTGTGTGTGTGTGTGTGTGTGTATGTGTGTGTGTGTGTACGTGTGTACGTGTGTACGTGTGTGTACACATCCACATCACGGCACTCACTGACATCAGTGCTTTTCTTCTACCATTTAGGTCCTAGAGGTCAAATGTGAGCCATCAGGGTTGTGCCTTTACTCACTGAACCATTTCTGCAGCCCTTAATAAAACGAAAATTTCCAAATTTTCCATTCAGATTTTTTTCTTTTGTTATGGCTTTGAATGTGTCGTCCCTTTGCTGAATTTTTTGTCTCAATCTTCAGCTGACTTCTTCATTCATCTGTTTATTTAAATTCTGTTGTGGGTCAGTGATTGGTGAGGTTTGAATGTGAAGTTTGATCTAGCTGATGCATTGTTTTAGGAGGTAGAGGAACCTTGTGGACATGGGCCCTAACTGGCAGAGGAAGGGCCGTGGGTGAAGAGCTTGGAGGTTATAGTCGAGCTTTCCTACAACCAGCCTGACCTGAAGGCTGACACCAACAACTGGCAGCCATTCTAGCCGCTGTGCCTGCCCTGCTGTGAGGGAGTGAGTCCCCTGAGCTGGAGCCAGTAAGTTCTTTAAGTTATTTTAGGGAGTGTTCTGCCACAGTGACAAGAAAGGTAATAACCAACTGATCATTTCTTAAACTAGATCTTTTAATTTGTTTCTCTTACTTCTACCATATTGGTATCTTGTGTTTCTATGTTGTGATTTGGACATCTGTAAGGATGTCTTTTTTTGTGAATGTACATGTGTATGTATGCGTGTTCACTTGTGTGAGGGACATGTATTTGTGTGTCTGTGTGTGGACGCATGCATCTAGAGGTCCCAAACTCATGTCAGGGGTCTTCCTCCATAGCAGTCCACCTTATTGAGGCAGGGTCCCTCACTTGAACCTGAACTCACCATATAACTAGTCTAGCTAGCCAGCTTGCTTCAGGAAGTCCCTGTCTCCACCTTGTGAGCACTGGAATTGTCGACTGGCTGCCGTCCCAAAGGCATTCAGTTGGTTCTGGATATCCAAACTCGCATCTTCATGCTTGCATGCCAAGAGCCTTATTCTCAGCCTGGATGACTGTCATTATGGTTTTACCGGGGAGGAGAGCGGCCTTTTCCTAGGGGCTCAATCCTCATATCACTCAGAAGGGAAAAATCAAATTGCCACGACAGCAACAACACAAAGCAAAACAAAGTAGACTATACTGGGAACTTAAAGATTCATAAAGGTAAAAGGAATAAAAATAAAGGTAAGACAAAGGAACACAGGAAGGAAAGAAAGAAGGAAGCAAAGTTAAAGGAAAAGACTAGTCTCCAAAAAACAAAGACTTGTAATATTTTCTACCATTATTCCTTCAGGGCCAGAGGGAAGACTCAGGTCCTACTCCTCTGGCTGGTAATGAAATCCTGCTGCTCAGTCCTTGGCTTCCCAGGATGCTGGCTACCAAGGAAGGGTCTAACCCCAAGGTCCTTCAAGCTTGCCATGTAACTAGCTACTTAAAAATGGCACTGATCATAGCAATCCAGGATATGGGATGCATTGTAATGAATTTCTTCTCCAAGGGAAGCCTGCCCTGGAGGAAGACTCCTGAATCCAGAACTGTTGGTTGTCAGTCAGGCTGTGTACACTCTCAGCCTCACTCTTAAGAGTCTCTCAGTTCCTGTGTTCGTTCCTGTAGGTCACCTTTCTATCTCTCCGTGCTGCTGAGCTGTCCTGAACCTTCCTGATTCCTCTGTTCTTTCTCTTGGAATAGTCTCTCCTCTGTTCCCCTGACTGTTGTCATTTATGGCATCCCACAAGAACTTCCAGCTCTTTATCCTGAAGAACTTAAGCATTATCTCAAACACTAGACTAGGTCATCAGTATCATGGCTACAGTATGAACGTGCCAGGCATAATACAATGTGGATCCAACGCCCTGCAGAGAACATGGCAAGCTGTTTTTTTCTCCTTGGGGTCTGTTCGTCCACCAAATGCTTGCCTAATTCTTCCTTTTGTTTTAATCACTTAGCTGTTCAAATTTCAGGATAGTTGGAGTTGTCCTGCTTCACAATTTAAATCCATCTAGCAAATGAGTAACATTATAATGACAATATAATTGTAATTTACTTTGCAGCAACAGTGAAAGATTCAGGGGAGAAAAGTGTTAGTGTCTGTTCACTTTTCACTTTTGTAGTTACTGCTTTAGTTAATTCTGGGGTTTTTTGTTGTTGTTTTGTTTTGTTTTTGTTTTGTTTTGGGTTTTTGTTGTTGTTTTTTCAAGACAGGATTTCTCTGTGCAACAGCCTGGCTATCCTGGAACTCACTCTATAGACCAGGCTGGCCTCAAACTCACAGAGATCTGTCTGCCTCTGCCTCCCAGTTCATTCTGCTTTTAATAAACATTTGTAGGGCTGGAGAGATGGCTCAGATGGCTCTTCCAGAGGTTCTAAGTTCAATTCCCAGCAACCACATGGTGGTTCACAGCCGTCTATAATGAGATCTGGTGCCCTCTTTTGGCTGCAGGTATGCATGCAGGCAGAACACTGTATGCATAGTAAATAAGTAGATCTTCAAAAAACCCCAAACATTTGTAATTACATAAAATGTTAATATGCTTACTGAAATGTCATAATAGAAACCCTAACACAATGAATTTCACTTTGTGAAGACTGGCAGCTGAAAAAAGTAGTTGGGCATTTCTTAGTGAGCTCAACATTGTAGAGTAGATGCTTTGCAGGGTGATGGGTCCTTACAGAATCCTTTCTCCCAGTGACGACCTTTGTTCTGTGCTTCTTTTGCACAGGTCTTAAAACTTGAAGTACATTCCTGTCTTGGGCTTTGCATTTGCATATATGTGTGTGTGTGTGTGTGTGTGTGTGTGTGTGTGTGTGTGTGTGTGTGTGTCTCATCTACTTCCTTCCTTAGTTGAGGTTTCTGCAGGAACGTCATCTTTTTAGAGAGATCGTGTCTCCCTGCTGTTCCCCTCCGTCAGTTCGTATCCTCCTTGCTCTTTAATTTTCCTCATGCTGTGAACAAGTTTTGATTGACAGTCCCTGCAACAACTATAATATCAACTCCACAAAGGCTGGATATTTATTTTATTCAGTGCCACATCTCAAGTGACCAAAAGTGAGCATAGTAGGTGTTCAAGTCAGTGAGTAAATGTTACCGATTATACGTGTTGTCGTTTTCCCTAAATACTAAATTGAGACTTAGAGAACAATAGATAATTAAATGGTGGAGATGGACTCCATCTTCAGAACACACTTGCACCTGCATGGAAGAAAGAGCTGTTGGCAAGGTAACTGCCTCTGACAGAGCTTCACTGTGTGCTTACCTCCTTGGGACTCAAGGGACTGATCAGGATTCTAATTCAGAAGTCTTAAATGTTTTATTTGTGGGCTCATTATCATTTGAGTGATTAAATAATTGTTTCATGGCTTTCTGGTTTCATATTCAGTAGCTTCTCATCACTGTTATATCCACCATAGTTTTCCAAAACAAGCTGTCTCTGAGATTTAATTCTTCTTAGCTCCTCTTATGCATACTTTGAGAGTATCATCAGTGTACAGTAGTTCTTTATCTTCAGGACTGCTAGAGCTTTGGCAGAGGTTCTGAGTATCTGCATGCTAACCTGAGAATTGTTTGCCTCATGGTTAAGATCTTTTCTTTTCTCTCCCTTACAGACAGTTCAAGAAGAAGAAAAAGAGATCTATAGGCAGCTGTTGCAGATGGTCACAGGGAAACAGTTCTCTGTAGCCAAGCCCACCACACATTTCCCTTTGCACCTGTAAGTCACAAAAGTAGCTTTCATGTGAACATAACTTCACAATTTGCTGTTCAATATTGAAACTGTATCCTTCTTTTACTAGATCTCGATGTCTTAGTTCCAATAAGAACTCCCTGAAAGACTCCCTGTTGAGAAATGGAAACTCTTGTGCATCTCACGTCTTTGGCTCTGATACTTCATCCTCTGGCTCTGCTAGTGTTGTAACTGCACAGGAACCGCTGTCCCACGGTGCATTTCCCCTGTCATCTTGTGCCCGAGATGCTGCATTTGGACCCAAAGCCTCTGCTCCTTACCGCCGGTCTCACTCCCACCTCTCCACCCCACCTCAGCCAGATAACTTGCCAGCATCGAGTACACAGTCTGAAGGTGAGTAACACTACCAGTCAGTTAACTGTTCAGTGTGGCTGTTGCAGGCAAAACCGGAATACATGTAACTTAATACATATGGAAGTCTAATTAAATACCTAGGATTCAGTTAGCCATGCCATGATGAAACCAAACAAACCCACAGATAAAATTCATTCCTTCTTCTCCTTTTACTCTCCCGACTTCCATCCCTTCTTCCCTTCCTTCCTTTTTTAAAGGGTATTCTTTTTTTCCTGCATACAAATGACTTGGCATAATATTTTATTACTAATTATTTAAAGGGTCTTACTATGTACCCATGGCTGCTTGGCACTTGCTATATAGTAGGCTGGCCTTGAACTTGTGGCAGTCCTACACTGCCTTGGCTTCCAGAGAGCTGGGATTACAGGCATGCTCCACCTTGCTAGGCTAAATATTTTAACTTCCTGAGTAAGCCAAGAGTCCAAGCTCACTCAACCCAACTTCTTCAGTGATTTCTTTTTGTTTCTCTTGACAATGCAAATGGGGTTCTCTGAAGTTCTGAGAATTTTCAAACATTAAACAAGTATTTATCATATAATCCTTAATTTTGATAGATGCTTTTTGCATTTCAGGGTGGTTGAAAGTTTTAGAAACAAGAATATCCTGCCTAACTCTCAGTTAACCCAACTATCCAGTCTGAGCAATGGTGGTGGTAACAATTTTGTTATGTAGTTATCCTCATTTAGATTAAGTGGTCAGATAGTAGGGTTCCTTTGACACACAGCACCCATCTCTTAAAGCTCTCTCCTCCTTTCTCAGTTCATTTGATTTACTATTATTATTATTATTATTATTATTATTATTATTATTATACTCATCACTTTCTGAAAATTATTAATTGGGAATTTAATTTTTAGTGATATCACTATTTAACTACACTTGAAAACTTGTGTTACATTTTATGAAATGATTTGCTGAGAACTATCTTATTTTCCAGAAATCTAAAATAAAAAAATACTCAAGCCTCAGAAGTGCATGTCATGTAGGAGATACTGAGATAAAGCTAGACTGGAGTAAACATTCGACACGACATTGCATCATGTCCTTGTACTGTAAATAAATGTTCTGAGGGAGAGAATAGTCCTGGTACTTGAGAAGGACTTTGAAATACAATGATAAATTATCTCTATAAACCCTGCCTTTGTCTTTCACTTTCCTCCCGTTTTCCTGTTCCCTTCTTTTCACCTTATTTAGTACATGTTATAAACTTGAGACTTCTAAAGTTGTGGCAACAGGAGAGGGTCGATGCTGACGGACAGATGTGCCTGTGCTCCTAATGACTTCCTTATTTGTGAGGCACAGCTCTTCCCAGGACCAGTGTCTGGGCTCAGTAAAGTGAAACTGTTCCTCTTTCCATCTGTCAGTTACCCTACGCTTAACGCTTAACACTGTGTTTGCGGCAGAGAACGTAACACGGTGCAGAAGCTTAAACTGAAGGCGGACATGGGAAATGGTGGGATTTTACTCATAATGACACGCTCTTGTGTTTCTTTGTTTAGGATCAGACTCTGTGATTTTACTCAAAGTGAAAGAATCTCAAACTCCAGCTTCCAGGTAAACCTAGGGGAAGGGTCGGCCGTTTCCTTCCTTAGCTACAGTTCTGCACTGAAAGTCACATGCATAAAACTGTGTGTTCAAATTATCTCAGTGACTTCCTGGCCCATCTTGTTTCCTCCAGCCTTCACTCTTCTTCATTATGTTTCCCACCATACTGAGGTCCCCATGGTCTGCCTTCCATGCTGTAACCAGTTATCTTTCTAAAATTCATATCTAATCAGTAAAGAGCTTCTGTGATCATTAAATTATTAAATTACCTCAAGGAGACCTTAGTAACGTTAGGGTTAAGCCAAAACGCCTACGTGTGAGAAAAAGAACGCACGCCTTGACAAGTCTCAGATTCTCTGGTGCTCTCTTCCCTTTACCGAGTATTTACTGAGAACCTACTGTGTGTCAGGTGTTGGTACAGACATTAGGAGAGGAAGCGTGACTAAGACTCCCTGTTCTCGGGGAGCTGCATTTTATTTTTGTGTTTGGTGTTTTGTTATTGTTGTTTTTGAGGCAGGATCTCACTGTGTAACCCTGACTGGTCTGGAACTTGCCATGTAGACCAGGCTAGCCTTGAACTCACAGAGAGCTGCCTGCCTTTGCCTTCCAAGTGCTAGAATTAAAGGTGTGCCAGCACACCCAGTTATAAGGAGCTTCATATTATATAAGATAAGAAACAAGTAGTGAGCAAAAAGTGGTAATTACCAATGCTGTGAAGAGCAATGAAATCAGAGAGACAAGGGTGGGGGACTGTTTATCTAAGGAGGCTAGGGCAAATCTGATCAAATGCCAGCCAACAGAAGTCATAGAGGAAGCCATACTTGTAAATAGATTGGTGTGTGTGTCTCGACACACCGGACTACTCTGAGTCTGTAAATACACTTCGTCCTCTGTCACTGTTCCTTCTGTCTTTAATGTGCTCTCTCCTTCAGCTTGCCTGACAGCGGTCTAAAGCTCAGCTCAGATGTGATCTTCCATGTAGAGCTTTGTTTCTGGGGTTTCAAGCCCTTCTTCCTTTGTAACATTCCGTAGACTGCTGTGCATCAATCGTGCGTAGCCTTGGTAGTGTGACTGCTCGAGTGATCATAGTAGCCAATTTTTATGAGATGGTTACAGGTGACAGAATGTTGTCTCAGCCCAGTCCCCTTCTTTGCAGCTCCCACGTTTATTCTAAGCTTCAGGTATTCTTTAAAGTTCTCTCTGTTAAGTCTTCCAAGGAGACTTTATTAGTTAGATTCATTATTTCTTACATGGTGTTTAGAGTCAGGGCTAACCTCTGCTTTTAGCTTTTTTGGCCTTCATGTAAATCTGTTATTCTCTTGAACCACACTTGTCAGTGTGAAGAGTGACATAAAGTTGGTCTGGTGGTGCACACCTGTAATTCCAGCACTTAGAGAGTGGAAGCAGGAAGATCAAGTCATCCTCATGTACACAATGAGTTTGAACCCAACCTGGACTAATGAGACCTTGTCAGGTGATGATGATGTATAATAGTAAGATGCTTAATGCTTTCAAACGTGTCTCACAGTAAACAAAAGCTAGGATTCTTTCCTGGAAGATGGTGATATTAGACAGAATACTCCCAGTTTCTCATTGGTTCTTTACTAAGTAAGTATGCTTTTCCTTTATGGGGGATTTCTCCTATTGACTTGAAGTGTGAGCTATTTAACAAGGCAAACGGGTGGTGTGCTTGGCTGGATTAAAGCTGCTTTTACAGGATTTGGCTGCTTGGCTTCTAGGTTTAGTTTCAGCCGCTGCCTTTTAGTTAAGTTCCTACAGTGAGGACCTGCCCTGTTTGCCCAGAATGTGGCATCCACACCTCTGTACTCTATACACTCTTGAGTCTTCTGCCTGGGATTCCCTTTCTTTGCTTGACCACTGATTAATTCTGGCTTTTCAAAATCTGATTCAGATGTTATTTTTTTCTAGATGGTGTCTGAGTTTCCCAGACGACATTAGAGACTCCACCCTCCCTGTGTCTTTACCACTAATATCTTTGCATGTAACCAACCACCCAGTGCTAACTTTAGTGCCTCACATGTGATGGGTGCTTAGTAAGTCAATCTTTCCTAAATAAGTGATCTTCCTAGAAAGCCCAAAGTGCCCTCTTAAGTAGCCCAAGTACTCAGTTTTCCTTGTTATTTAATGTGTTAGCATCCCAAAAGGCATTTCAATGAGAAAAGAAAAAAACAGTCTGGAATTGGACCAATAAGGCTTATAATACTAGTTGTTCCAATACATATTGTCCTTCTGAACCTCAGGGTGGTTTTGTTTTCTGTAAAGTATGAGTAATAATTTCATGTTACATATTATATTGAAGGTTAACTAATGTGGAGATTCTCATGAGGCTTAACAACATATAAAACTGGGCTGGAGAGATGGCTCAGAGGTTAAGAGCACTGGCTGTTCTTCCAAAGGTCCTGAGTTCAATTCCCAGCAACCACATGATGGCTTATAACCATCTGTAATGAGATCTGGTGCCCTCTTCTGGCCTGCAGACGTACATGCAGGCAGAACACTATGCATAATAAATAAATCTTTAAAAATAAACATAAAAAAACTACTATAGCAGTTTTACATACAGAGCGCTGAAAACAGCTGTGTTCAAATATGCTTGTAGCTCTTACTACTTTATGCCTCAATTATATAAGAAATGCTGTGTGATCTCTTTAGAAATGCAGTTCCCTAATAATTGTCCTTCATGAGCCAATAGATACCTCAGTCCACTGAAGAGAAGTACTTGCCCCTACATTATACATTTATTCAGCCATCATGGATCTGCTCTGTACCAGACAGTATTCTAGTTGTAGAGGATACAGTAATTTATAAATAGACAAAAATCTCTATTCACAATCAATTTTGTGTTTTGATAAGGAATGCAGATGAACTCATGACCTGCTCATGTGAAACCCTGAGTAATTGTCTTCCGTCTTTGTATCATGTAATAAACATCTTCTCATGTTGGTTCGTTTTCTTTGTCATACTTTAAAACCACACTGCTGCTGCTGGTTTTCGAGCTGTCTGTCTTGGTTGATCTATCAGGTGCTCATCGAGCCCCAGGTGAGCAGCTCTCATTAACCTTAATGACAGTGAGGAGGCAGAACAGTGTTCGCATTGCCAAGTCACAGCCTAAGGGTGACTAGGAACTCAGAACTCTAGCCCACTGTACTTGACACACCTTGAAGCTGACAGGAAGTGATTTGCTCAGAACCACAGAACTAAATGGAGCCAAGTCTCCAACTTTGAAATTGGAGCTCCATTTACTTGTTTTATGAACCTCAAAGGTTTCCTTTGGAAAAGTGTTCATGATAGATCCCTTAGTTAGGGGTTTGCAAAGAGAGAAGGCAGTTGAGAGGGGGGGGAAGCTGTTAGAGCAGTTAGCATTCCTATGACCCTGTCCACAAGAGCCTTGTAGACTGGAATAGGCCTGTCATCTTTGGAGTAGAGCTGATGCACGTCTGTGCCATGGCTCATCGATCCCCTTTTACATACGCACTCTCATAAAGAGAGCTGGGCTGAACTTCATTCCCTCTGAGCGTTGGGTCATCCTTTTAGTACATGTTCTTAAAGGTTCAATTAGTTACTGTCGGGGACTCGGGAGTCCCCAGTATAGATGGCAGGCTGAGGATTAGTTTAACCATCTAATAGGTATAGCTGTATATAGTTAGACTATCTCTGTCTCCGAAAGGGAGCAGATGAGTAATCATAAAATCTGTCCTTAGCTAGTATGGCATAATATGGTTAAAAGTGTCTGAATACTATGGTTGTGACTTATCAAAAAGAAATGGTGCCGGGCGTTGGTGGCGCACGCCTTTAATCCCAGCACTCGGGAGGCAGAGGCAGGCGGATCTCTGTGAGTTCGAGGCCAGCCTGGGCTACCAAGTGAGCTCCAGGAAAGGCGCAAAGCTACACAGAGAAACCCTGTCTCGAAAAACCCAAAAAAAAAAAAAAAAAAAAAAAAAAAAAAAAAAAAAAAAAAAAAAAAGAAATGGTTAGTTTGGAACATTAACTCTATTAATCTTTGGTTAGTGGTATTAATTTGATTAACCTGTATTTTAAGGAGGCATAGTTAAAGAGTTACCTGAGTAAGTCATGAGCACCTGTGGGACCAAGGCTGCAGCTGAAGCTTACCTAATTTAAATTTGTAATCAATGCAATGTTAAACCACTAGCTATGAGAGAACAGTAATAACCTGTGTCAGGGTATACATAGCAAGACTTACATACAGAACAATTGTCATAAGTACATGAGGAGAATGTCTGATAGCACATACATTTCAGGATCATGGGCAGAACTTATACAATTAATAATAGAACATTTTTTAAGGGCAGTCCAGCCCCTGGGCTGGAGAGTTCAGTTCAGAAAAAGGGGTATGTGACAAAGGGGGCTGTAGAAATCTCTCATGGTTACTTCCTGCGGATATGGGGGCGAAGTTGGGGGTCTTGAGGCCTGGGATGCAGTGGAAACCCAGGAAGCACAGGCTGTTTCAGGCTCTGTGAGACACGCAGTGTAGCAGAATTTTCTGTCTCCTGGGCTGGAGGGCGTGATGTAGGGCTGGGCCGGACAGCACATCGGTGTGGGCTGGAGGGTGGAGTGTAGACCTGCAGCTAGACAGCATGCCCGTGGTCCAGAGGATGAAAACCTGTAACTCTTTAAATGGTTAGAATTTCTGCTGGAAACAAATATGTGTATCAATGGTAGAACATGCAGCCGAGGAGTTTTAAAGATGAGGAGTTTTAAAGAGGAAACTTTTAGGTGTACCTATGGAATATTAAATGCATGGTTAGCAGATGAGAGAAGGGGACACCAGGCCAGGGAGAGGGAAGGCTCCTCTCCCACCCAGAGAAGAAAAAGAAATTTTGTGAGTGGGAGATGAGAACTGTGGTTAGGTTACATTCCTCCCAGTCCTTCTTGGCTTGTGAGCGTTGGCAAATTTTGATCTCCTGAAGCTTATAAGAATCTTCTTAATAGACAAAATCTTAGACATGTTAGCAATATAACAGTGGTGAACTTTATCAGAGCAAAATTATGAATCCTTGGAGCCTCAACAAAACATTAGGATAGCCAGAGAATGAGATCTGAAATGTGTCATTTATATATCTCTCAAGTCTCATTTATCTTTTGACAAATATTAATAAAATGTATTTAGAACAGAATTATTACTTCTAATCATATTTCTGTAAGTTTTATACCATTGATGAACAGTTCATCAAAAGGATCTGGAATTGTATCAGTTTATTCATATTCAAAACTCAATATTTAAGACTCAAGAGGTAAATAACAGCCTGTATTCAGTCTGGCAGCTTTAGAGCACCTTTGTCCTGCAGCTGCCAATATATGGTATGACCAGGCGATCCAGGATTCATAAAGGCAGGTCATTGTCCTGTGAAGACATGTAGGCATATCCTCTTCCTGACAGTATGAAAACATCAGGACCTTTTCAAATAGCAGTGAGAAGATCACAGAGGCTTAGGTGTAACTTTGAGGCTTGGCCTGGGGGGAATAAGGAATGCCTGTAGTGGGAGATAGGAAAAATTAAGCACCAGTTCTTTTTTTTTTTTTTTTTTTTTTTTGAGACAGGGTTTCTCTGTGTAGCTTTGCGCCTTTCCTGGAACTCGCTTTGGATACTAGGCTGGCCTCGAACTCACAGAGATCCGCCTGCCTCTGCCTCCCGAGTGCTGGGATTTAAAGGCGTGCACCACCACCGCCCGGCTAAGCACCAGTTCTTAAGAGCTCTTGGAGTATATGTAAGGCCATTGTCTATATATGAGATCTAGGCATTCTTAAAATTGAAAAGCAGTGAAATAAATGGTGTGTTACTTCTTATTTTATAACTATAAATCATAAGGACATAAGCCTCATAAGTGAGCTTCCATAGGGAGAGAATTTGTAATTGTTGGACAGACATGAGAAAAGGTGCCAGGGTATCCTGTAAAGCTATCTGCCAATCTATAGACTCATAAGTTTCATAGTTTGATATAAATACAATATCATCTGTGTAATAAATGTATTGCAAGGTATATGTGTATATATATACATATAGGTTGGGGGACTGTGAGGAAGCTATAATTGACAGTTAGTTCTGATAGTTAATCTGTATATATAAAAGGAGGAACTCTGTTCAATGAATGAGTCCTGGATAAACGGAACTCGCATTTCCTGCTCTATATGTCAGCTTTGGCCTCCATTATGGCAGGGTGAGGAGGCAAGCTAAAAGTGAAATGCTGACAATCTTTAGGTTGAGAAGGTATGCCAAAGAAGCAATCTTGTACATCTGTGACGATTATTTTTTTGGTTTCTGTGGATGGCCGTGGGAGATGGCAAGCCAGGCTGTGAGATTTCCCTTGGCTTTAATAAATTTTATTTAATTTCTTAAGGTCTTGTAACAGTCTGTAAGCCTGATTTTCCTAAATCAAAAGATATTGGGGTGATTTAAGGGCTGGTGGGGGCTTTATATGCCCAATATTTAAGTTTTTCCTCCACCAGACAGGTAGCAATTACAATTCTCTCAGCATTTAAAGGTCATTGCTCAACCCAGATAGGAGCATCAGATTTTCCTGAAGTGTGGTCAGCAGTGAGGGGGTAGTGGCTCCTAAGACAAATCCTGATAACCTAGGCCATGTCTGCCATTTATGATTTCTGGGATAATGGGCTCAATTATGCCTTGAGCTTGTTTACTCAAGTTCCTTTAAGTTTAAAACCCATCTAATGCATTTGAGATGATATTAGTTCATAGCAGAGACTAATGGTACATCCATTTGTTACAGTATGTCTCTTTCCCATGGTGTGTTAGGTATGGTGGATGACATGGTCAGAATATGTCATAATTTTATCTATCTGACCATCTTAATATTTTTGAGCTGCTAGCAATAATATTAGGTTGACCTAGGCCTATAAGAGATGAAGGAGTCGTCTTAAGTACTTGGCAAATCTTTTCCTGAAATATAAGAAACAACTGTGCTTATGTCTAGCAAGCCAATTATTTTTTCCCCTGTATTTTAAGTGTTTAGTTGGTTTGGAATATTTAATTTCCTGAACCCAGAAGGCCATATCACTGGAATCCACACCAGCAGCTCCCTTAGGCGCTGCCCTGCATGAATCTGAATTGTTTTTTGTAGAGGGTTGTACAATAATCTTAATTTCTTTAGTAAAGTCAGGATCAACCTTTACTGGGACAATTTTTATACGTTGTACAGCAGAGGAGCTACAGCCTATATTTAGCCCCAGTATCCCTTCTGGGGAGGTCCACAGACTCTTGTATTAAGGCATATAAGTCCATTCCTAAAGCTTATGTATCTCAGACCTCAATAAAAACGTTATCCATAGATCTAACAGGCATACATCCTCAGTATCTCTAGGTTATTACTGAGATTCATGTATCTTTTTTTTTTTTTTATCTATTTTATTTTTTTTTTTTGATGGTTTTTCGAGACAGGGTTTCTCTGTGTAGCTTTGCGCCTTTCCTGGAGCTCACTTGGTAGCCCAGGCTGGCCTCGAACTCACAGAGATCCGCCTGCCTCTGCCTCCCGAGTGCTGGGATTAAAGGCGTGCGCCACCAACGCCCGGCCAGGTGAGCTATCTTTTACTTGAAATTGGATAGTAAGGCAAATTATCTTTAAACCTGGTAAATGGAAATATAATCTAAATTATCTCAAAGCATAGTTTGGACAAAACCCTGGCAATAAGGGGTATGGCAGTTTTGTCCAAAGCTTAAACTTTTAAATGTTAGGGGGCTAAGTAATGAATTAATTATATGAAATTTAGCATACATAGCATGTATATAAATGATTTTGTATACATTAGAGAATTTGATCATTTATGATGATCAAGTTTTAATTTGTATCCTGATAATTATCTCTAAACTTAGAACTTAGGTTTTATACCTGTCAGGTTTAGCCTTAAAAATATTAAGTTTGTACTGAAGTTATTTTAATATAGAAACAGGAACTCTTATTCAAAAATATAGTATATGAGGAGAGTAACGATTTAATAAATCCCTTAAGGTATATCATGAAATGAGATAAGCACAGTAAAAGGCCCAAACTAAAATGGAGGAGTTTTTTTTTTTTTTTTTTTTTTGGTAGCAGTTGCAGCCAGTTTGTCCAGTCTGTTTCAAACCAGATAGCCACCGGGAATGGCAAGGTGAGGAGAAGGGTGGAGACAACTCACAGGCCAAAGTGAGCTGAGATAGAGATAGCAGATAGTTAGGTTCAGAGAGAAGAAGGCAGATGTTTAGGATTCCAATCCCCAAACGTCTTCGGGGGTCTGATGAATCCATAGAGGTCGTAGTAGGGCGTCCCCTAACCAGGACCTGTTTTTTTGAAATGGATTAACTGAAGTTCTTGTACTTGGCCAAGATTTTTGTAAATTACCAAGAACTTAAAAGTCAACCCAAAAAGAGGAAAGAGAAAAGAACACTTTTTTAGGAGTTAGGAGTTGCCATTAGTTTTTAAACCGGCTCTGGCTGTGAGGCTTGCATAGTTATTTAAATGATGGCTGCTGGATCGAGCTTCTAGTTAGCAATTAGAAGTTTACAGCTCAAGTTAGCCGTTGGATTTCAATTAGTTTTAGCAAGAAAGGCTGTTTGTAGCAGGATGCTGCTGCTACTATGGAGAACATAGTGAACTTCATAGCTCTAGTTTAAGCACTCAGTAGGTCTTGTGTGAATAATACTGTGTTACCTCCTTGTAAGACCCTGAATGAAGTAACGGCAGGTTTCTCCCTAAAAGGGAGGGGTTAGAATCTCTGCCACTTCTCATAGTCTGACGGTAAATTAATTTCATAAAGTTGGCTACTTTTAGGGGTCTCCTAAATTTTTCCTTACGTTTTTTCGGAGGCATTATGGAATTAAGATAGTCTGTTGCTTCCTTATCTAAGCCTGTAAACAGACTGGAGCTGACTGAAATGCCTTTCGTCTTAAGCCTGTGTCCTGTAACTTCTATCAAAAGCTGTTTCTCTTCAGACTCATTCTGACTATTTGGGGAGGGGGGTATTCATGGCTACTCACCGCTCCAAACGGGGGTCGGTGTCCTCGGAATCTGCAGCATCCTTCAGTGAGGACTGATTGTAGCTGATACTCCAGAGGTCTCCCAAAATC
>CABHPR010137766.1:75-27500 GCA_902168415.1 Peromyscus melanophrys
AGGAAGGAAGGAAGGAAGGAAGGAAGGAAGGAAGGAAGGAAGGAAGGGAGTCTGACGGCTACTGGAGCAGTAACAGCCCTTTATCTGGAACAGAGACGGACAGGCTCCTCTCTATGGAAGTGGAGACTGCGCTGGGACATGGGGAGGGGGTTACAAGGGAAACTTTGGGGATGAACAGGAACTCTGGATGGAAAATTCCATCTGCAAGCCAAAGTGGTAAAAACCAATGGAGGTTGTATTGTTGATCTTCCCACCAGAACCCCCCAGGGTCCCAACACCCTCTAGAAACGGTTATTATCAGTCAACTCTCTGTTCTGCTGGAACCTCTAGCTGGCTGCTGTGGGGAGCCCCATTTCTCTCTCTCCAAACCCTGCCCTCAGAGAATCTTCAACAAAGAAAAGTCACCAAAAACCCAGTTCCACATTCTTGGCGGCAGTGACTCCTCCCCCGAAGTTGCCAGTGGCCCAAGACCCCTCCTAGAAGTGCACCATACTTGGGCACAAATCCAGCTTGTGGTGGACACATCATCACCACCACACCTACAGGGTATTTAAGCCCCTCTTTTAGATCCGCCTTTCCCTTGCCCCCTCCTCCTGCCTTGATTTCTGGGGGCAGGAGGGTCACCTGGGAGCTGCTTTGCCCAGAATAAACCTAGTCTTTTACTTTTTAATTTGGCTTGATCTGGCTTACTGTGTCAGCAGAGAAACCTATTATTGGGGTACAGAAAACCTATTACTCTGCTGTCTGGGGTTGCTCAGCCTCTCTGAGACATTTAGTCACTAGCCCTTCACATATAATCCCTTGAGAGAAGAGGTGGTTTGTGAAGTGGCTTGTCTCCTCTAAAATTCATTTTGAAATTTGGTTCCCAACATAGCAGACATTTGGTTGAGGTGCAGGTCTTCAGAGCGATTGCTGACTTCCTTGTAAGGCGGAAATAGTTCTTGCCCTTCTGTCTGCACCTCTCTGTTTCCTCATCTCTTCAGCCATGCTTAAAATAGCACACGATCTTCCCCGGATGCTGAAGAGACATGGGCACCCTTCCAGACTCTGAAACAATCAGTCCAAATAAGTCTCTTTTCTGTATAAGTTATCTAGTCCTAAGTATTTTGTTATAACAGCAGAAGATGGAATAAGATTGCACATTGACCCTCAAGTTTCTGCCTATAGAGTCTGTGAATCCAGATTGGAAAACTGGGATGTCAGGATAGTCAAGTACTCTTGTGTCCCTGAGGTGGTTTGAATGACAATGGCCCCCATGGGTTCATCTACCTGAATGTTTGATTCCAAGTTGGACTGTTTAGGAGGGATGGCCTTGTTGGAGAAGGTGTCTCTCTGGGAGTGGGCTTTGAGGTTTCAAAAGTCTATAGCAGGCCATTGTCTCTCTCTCTCAGCCTTCTGCTAAGCTCTCAGCTACTGCTCCAGTACCATGCCTACCTGCCTTCCACCACACTCCCTGCCACAGTGATCATGGACTAACCCTCTGAGACTGTAAGCAAGCCCCCAATTAAATGCCGTCTTTTATAAGTTGCCTTTGGTTGTGGTATCTCTTCCTAGCAACAGAACAGTGACTAAGACAGTCCCTATTCAGTTCCTTTGTGTGTTGAGGTTTCAGAAGATCTGACCCTGGACTCTCAAAACACCTGCATTTCTGGGTTAGAGTTCTGGTGGGGCAGGAGGATAAAAACTGATCATCTCATAGATGACAGTTTCCCGAATAATTTCTGGAAGGCAATAGGTTTCCTGTGATAGTCAATTGCCTCAGGATTTAGAAGGAGAAAGTGAATAATATTAATGTATCGAAAAAATTATGTGGAATAATTGATAGGAATTCCAACCACACTCACATGGTCGCACATTCCCCAGCGGGACACCTAGTCATTTCCGGGTCATATGTCCTGCATAACCCATGCCCCATGCACTGCGTGGTCACGTAATCACGGCGTGATCTATGCACATGTGTGGAGTAGCACATGGGTCTGTGTGTGTAGGTAAGAGCTGGCCCTTAAAAAGGTAGGCCCCATGTCCCCCTGCCCCTTTCTCCTACATGTGTCCTTCAGCAGGCTTGATGACATTGTACTCTGCAGCCTGTCCTTACAAGTTAGCCAAACTAACACCTCTGCTCTCCTAAATTTCTTAACCAGCCGAGGTTACAGGGTATCCCCTTCTAAAGTTCAGCTGTCCACTCCCCAGGTCACCTATTTTGGTCTAACCATTACTCCAACCCACAAGGCTATTACTGTAAATAGAAAGCATCTAATTAGTCTCTTGCAGTCTCTTCTACTAAACAGGAGATTCTGTCTTTCCTAGGAATAGCTGTTTTCCTATGGTCTTGGGTTCCATCTTTTTCTCTCCTTGCTCACCCCTTATACAAAGCAGCTCAGGCCTCCCCACACAAGTCCCTCTTTCACCCGATTATTAAACCTTTCCAGAAGCTCCAACAGGCTCTCCTCTAGGCCCCAGCGTTTCATCTCCCAGACCTAACCTGTCCCTTCTCCCTCTATGTAGCAGAGAAGGAGGGATTTGCCCTTGGAACCCTAGGACATCAGCTGGGACCCTCCTTTTCACCTGTAGCATATCTGTCAAAGAAAGTAGATCTTACCAGTCAAGAATGGGCACCCTGTATTCATGCTTTAGCAGCCACTGAGCTCCTTATTCGGGAATCAAAGAAGCTAACCTTTGGGTCACCTATTACTGTCTTATCTCACCATAACCTGTCCCATCGCTTAACTTATAAAGGCTTACAAAATTTACCTCCCTCCTGGGTTCTTTCTCTCCATGTGGCATTACTAGAAGATGCCACACTTACTTTCCGGACTTGTCCACTTCTTAATATTTCAAACCTCCTCCCTCAACCTAATGCTAACTATTCTCCTTCTCATTCTTGAACTGAAACCTTAGAGGAACTATTGCCCCATCTTTCACATACACAGAATAACACATTGCCTCAGGCCACTTATACCTGGTATACAGATGGCAGCTCCTTTTTACACGAGGGGACCCGTAAAGCGGGCTACGTCATAGTGTCAGATACTGAGGTAATAGAAACACAGGCATTACCTGCACATACCACTAACCAACAGGCTGAGCTGATAGCTCTCACCCATGCCTTCCAGTTGGCACAGGGGCAATCCCTAAATGGTTATACAGACTCCAAATATGCTTTTCATATCCTCCTGTACCATGCTGCTATTTGGAGAGAGCGTGGCCTCCTCACAGCAAAAGGGGGATCCGTATCTAACTCAGGCCAAATAATGGCCATACTGGAGGCTTCCCACATCCCCAAGACTATGGGAATTGTCTATTGCCGGTCTCCTCAGACCGATAGCTCTATCATCTCTAAGGGAAACAACCAGGCTGACCAGGCAGCCAGGACAGCGGCCCTCCAGGGCCAAGTCTCACCCCACCCACCGCAGGGAATCCATACAGTACAGCTCACACCCTCACAGGGAACCCTTGACACTAGGCAAATTCTGTCCTATCTACACTAGCTCTTTCACCCTAATAGTCTTGCTCTGCCTCAATTCATAAAAGCCCACCTGCAGCCCACCTCTGAGGACCTACAGTTCTTAAGAACTACTACTGCCTCTTGTGAGATTTGCCAAAAAACAAACCCCAATACCAAGTATAGGAGTCAGCCTTTTCTCACCCATCAGGCTAGAGGTTCCCTTCCAGGGACTGACTGGCAGCTCGATTTTACCCATATGCCCACCGTCAGGAAAATTAAATATCTTCTTGTGATGGTGGACTCATTTTCAAATTGGGTGGAGGCATACCCAGTTTCTAATAACCGGGCCCAGACAGTTGCAGACCTCCTTCTCCAAGAAATTATTCCTCAGTTTGGGGTTCCTGCTTCTCTTCAGTCTGACAATGGTCTGGAGTTCACCTCCCAGGTTTCCCAGACACTAGCTAAGGCTCTTAACATTCCTTGGCATTTTCATATCCCATACTGTCTTCAGTCCTCAGGAAAGGTAGAGCATACCAACTGGTCTTTAAAATCGATTCTTACTAAGATGTCACAGGAACTTTACCTCAACTGGGTAAGATTATTGCCTCTAGCTCTTTTCAGGCTCCTAAAAAGCCTCTTTCAATTTCTCCATTTGAACTAATGTATGGAAGGCCGGTTCTAACACCAGGTCTTCTATCCAACCCTCCAACCATTCCAGATAGCCTGTTAACCCCCCTGCTATGCCACCTAAGGCCTATCCTATGGAGCTTCACAGACCATTCCTTACCTCAGCCATGTGACAGTCCTTGCCCACCTCCAATCTACATTCTTCTTTCCCCTCCAGGCTAGCGCCCTTCACCCCTTTCCCCTAAGTGGCAGGGACCTTTTAAGGTAATTCTTGTAACCCCCACAGCTGCTAAACTTGAGGGCTTTCCTCACTGGGTCTACCTGTCTCATCTGAAACCTTTTATCTCACCTCCATCCCAGAAAAGTCTCTCTTCATACACAGCGACACAGACAGGGCCTTGTTCTCACAAGCTCCAGAGGACATCAGGATCCACTGCCTTGTCACCAATTCCAGAGGAATGAGGTATCACCCCATAAGCTCTTCCTTTCCTAATTAGGGCCACCAAAGAGCTGGAGGCAAAAAAGGACCATCAGACATATCCAGGTGGTAAGGAAAACAAAACAGTAATAATCAAAAGGTATTTACACTCCCAGACCCAAAAGTGTCTGGGCTCTGCAAAAACAGACTCTAATGTAACAGTCTATCACCGTTGAATGCTCTCAGCAATTGATCACCTGTGTCTCCTAAATGCTAAACTAATAAAGGAAACAGGTGCCTTAAATAATCTACCTCTAATAAAGCTTATCTCAGGTAAAAATTAAGCAGAGTACTAAACACTACAATGGTTACTAATTTTCTCATGGCTGCTTCTTAACATGTTCAGAATTTTTCCCAAGCTCCAGAAACCAGCTTAAATCCATCTGGACAGGTCAGATCTACTTCAGATAAGTGCCAAACACAAACTCCCCTGGCCTGGGAACACTCCAAAGAAAATAAAAATAATAATGATTCTTTTTTTCCTAAGCTTTTTCTGTCTCACCAGTATCCTGTCAGCCAAAGATTCTGAGCCAGAAAGGATGGATAACTCCAGGGCAGCAGATGACAGACAGCCCACCATCCCAGGACACCTGTCTACTTCAGCAGCTCCCTTCCCTATCCCCCCCAAGGGCTAACTGACACCCACCAAGTCAGCTGGAAGCAGTTTCGGGAGAAACGATGCTCCATACCCACTCATCTGCCATCTTATATAAAAACAAAGAGTCCAGGATGATAGGAATTCCAGCCACGCCCCCATGGTTGCTCATGCGCTGGCGGGACACTTAATCATTTCCACCTAGTCATTTCCGGGTCATATGTCCTGCATAATCCATGCCGCATGTGCTGTGTGGTCATGTAGTTGCGCGGTGTGACCATGTGATCTATGTGCATGCATGGAGTAGCCACGTGGGCCTGTGTGTGCAGGTGCAAGCTGGCCCTTAAAAGGCAGGCCCCATGCCCCCCCTTTCTCCCACACATGACCTTCAGCAGGCCTGATCACCTCTATCCCTTTCTCCTTGTCTTAATAGAACTCGTTAGTGGATTTTGTTGTGTTTTGTGACTTTTCCTTGCAAGGTAAGAGCGCCGCTAAAAACCATCAATAATAACAGACAATAATATCTGTTCTCAAGGAACATTTTTAAAAAATGTAAAAGCAGAGACCTGTGGTCCTGGGTAAGAAAGGTGTACGTAGAGAGGGAACAACCTAGGACTCCTCAGTTTCAGCATCCCTACCCTCAGAGCACAACTCTTAGACTCCGGTCTCCAGTGTCCATGTTCCATTCTCTCTGACCTATAATTCATCACCCCTAAAACTTATCTGTAATAAAGAATATCTATAATAATTGAAATGAAACCTTATAAAAACTTCTTGTGACCATAAAGCCTGTTTCAATTTCTTTGAAGAGTAATACTTGTAAGTAACATTTTAAAAGTACAATTCTTGTTATGAGACAGACCCTCACTATCTAGTCCTGACTGTCTTGGAATTCACTATGTAGACCAAGCTGGCACTGAATTCACAGAGGTCTGCCCACTTCTACCTCCAGAGTGCTTTCATTAAAGGTGTGTGTTACCACATCTGGCTAAAAAAGTGTAATTACTAATTTTTTATTGTTTAATAACTACTTGTCAGAATTTAGAATACAACCATATATGGTGGTGTACTATTGCAATCTCAACTTTGCAGAGACTGAGAATGCAAGGCTGGGTTACATAGCAGTTCTAGAACAGCCTGGGATACACAGTGAGACCCTTCCTCAAAAAAATGAGTAAATAAATAAATACATGAAACTATATGCAATCCTGGTAAGCACTGTAATGATTAATATTAACTTCTAACTTCACAGGATCTACAATCACTAGGAAGGGGCTTCTGGGCACTGCCTATAAGATCATATCTTGGTTTCACTAATTGGGATGGGAAGAGCCTCCTAATTGTCAGTGGGACTATGGTGATATTTTTCTTTTGTACCAAAATGTTAATTGTATGTTAATAAATAAAGTTGCCTGGGGGTCAGAGCTATTAGCAAGCCATAGGTAAGCAGGGCAGTGGTGGTGTACGCTTGTGATCACAGCACTTGGTAGACAAAGCTAGGTTAAGTCTCTGTGTGTTCAGGGATACAGCCAGCATTGGATACACATGCCTTTAATCTCAATACCAACCATAGAACACCTGGAGGTCTATATAAACAGGCCGTGATGAGGCAGTCCTGTGGTTGGGTTTACAACCAATGAGAAGGCAGAACAGAGACTATATAAAGACTTTAACACAGGAAGTAGCGGCTCCTTCGGAGAGGTAGGATCACTGCAGGAGGAAGGGTAAGGTTTTAGCTCTTAGCTCTGACCTCTTGGCTTTCTTCTTTGCATTGGTTCTGTGTTTCTTATTTATAAGACAGTTGGTTACATCTACATGGGACCTTGGCTGTGTAAGTGGAGAAAGCAAGCCAGGCATCAGCATGTTATTCGTTCAGCCCTTGTTCTTTCCTGACTGTGGATGTGATATGAGCAGCTGCTTCAAGCTCCTGCGGCCTTGACTTCTCCATCATAATGGGCTATACCTTGAGCTGGGGGCTCCAGTAAACTCTTTCCTCTGTAAGTTTGATCTGCTAGAGTGTTGTATCACCAAATCAGGAAAAGAAACTGAGAGAAATGCATACTACTAATAACTATTCTTTTTTGTTTGTTTGTTTGTTTGTTTGTTTGTTTGTTTTTTCGAGACAGGGTTTCTCTGTGTAGCTTTGCGCCTTTCCTGGAACTCACTTGGTAGCCCAGGCTGGCCTCGAACTCACAGAGATCTGCCTGGCTCTGCCTCCCGAGTGCTGGGATTAAAGGCGTGCGCCACCACCACCCGGCCTAATAACTATTCTTAAATCAGCCAGAAGAAATATTTTAGTATTTGAGGTATTAGTATCACAGGAAATTTTTTATAATTTTAAGATTTAGTCACCTTGTATATATGTATTTGTGATATGTGGCATGAAATTGAAAGGAGTGCAAAGAATGGGATGAATGATAACAAAGTTTATTCTTATCTATTATTTATGAGAATGACGATATTCAATAGTAACATAAAGGAGAATGAAAAACAGAAAGAAACTTTTTGTGGAGCTCTATCTCATTCTAACAACAAGCATTATTCATGCATGAACATATGAGCTAATCTGTAAAAAATCAGCATGGATGAAAAGCTGGCAACCGCTGCTGGTGTGAGCACAGTGTGCAGGTAAGAGCATGTTCTCTAAGGGCCTGGCCACTAGGAAGGGTGTGCTTCCCAGAAGAGAGTTACCAGGGGACACAGAGACCCCACATAGTCTGTGGAACATGGTGAGGGAGTTCTCTAGACCAAGACAGGCAGATCTAAGTTTCTGTGGGCCAGGAGAGCCAGTCACAGAAAAGGACATCTGAAGATGAAGAGTAAGGCTGATTGACATATGAGGAAACTCATTAAACCCTCTTCGTGTTCCAGGAGCAATGGCAACCAGTAAGGGTTTTCGGGGTCAGAAACTTACTCCAACAGTCACAATCATAGTGTGCTGTGCTCAGTACTTCCTCCTCCCACAACTCTAGGAAGGGCAAGAGCTCTACTCTCTTCAGGGGTGTCTTGGTTATTCTGGGTCCTTTGTTTTTCTTTTTTTTTTTCTTTTTTTCTTTTTTTTTGGTTTTTCAAGACAGGGTTTCTCTGTGTAGTTTTGCGCCTTTCCTGGAACTCACTTGGTAGTCCAGGCTGGCCTCGAACTCACAGAGATCCGCCTGGCTCTGCCTCCCAAGTGCTGGGATTAAAGGCATGCGCCACCACTGCCCGGCTCCTTTGTTTTTCAAATCGGCTTGGTAGATCCCACAAAGAAACCTATAGGTGGAGATGAGAAGATGGTTCCAGCACAGGGTTTGCCATGTAAACGTCAAGACTTGTGTTTGCTCCCTAGCACCCATGGAAAAAGATGAGCACGGCAGAATGTGCTGGTAATCCCAACACTGGGCTGGCTAAGACAAGTGGATCCTTGGGGATCCGGTCAGCCAGGCTAGCCAGGGAGCTCCAGGTCCCAGCCAGAGACCATGTCTCACAAAACAAGATGGATGACTCCTGAGGAATGACCCCTGGCCTCTCTACACACAGAGATGCACTTGAACAGATAAATACACCAGTCCATCTGCTAACACACTTTGTAAAATCCTGGTGGAGATCCAATTAACATTACACTGAATCTGATTTGTTTGGGTGTTGAAATGACTCTTCCTCCATGGGTTCTCTCTCTCTCTCCCTCTCTCTCTTAGATTCTTTATTATATTCTTCAGTGAAGTCTACACTTTTCTGGACATGTTTTCTTAGATTTGCTCCTAAGTAGTTTATAGTTTTTCCTGTCATTTAAAATGCTACATATATTTTAAATATTATATACATAAAGACAGCATTCATTAATATACAGATTATTGTTTATAGGAAGTTTATGTTGGTCTTGAATTTAACAAGACTGCTGAATTCTCTTGTTTTTTTTTTTTATAGTCTGTTGACTCTTAAGGGGGATCCTGCAGATAATCACTTTGCGTGAGAACAATGATCATCTTGGTCCCTCTGTGACTTTTACTGTTCTTCCTGCTCTTCTTGTGTTGGCTACAATGGCTAGCACAATGTTGGTTCTCACTGTTCATAGTGTGTTCATGCCACTCTGGAGTCAGTGGGGCCTGGAAGAATGGAGTCTATGAACGAGGCAGACTAAAGTCTCATGCGACAGCCAACTTTATTTAGACCAGACAACTTATATTTCGAGGGTCAAGAAAGGTCATACGAGCAAAGTTTGCTGTGGAATAATGCTTTTGTACACTGGTTTAATAAAATGCTGATTGGCCAGTAGCCAGGCAGAAAGTATAGGTGGGATAAGCAGATAAGGAGAATTCTGGGAAGAGGAAAGCTGAGTCAGGAGATGCCAGCCCACCATCCAGGGAGCAGCATGTAATGACACACAGGTAAAGCCCCAGAACACGTGGCAACATATAGATTAACAGAAATGGGCTGAGTTTAAATGTAAAAACTAGTCAGTAGTAAGTCTGAGCTAATGGCTGAGCAGTTTTAATTAATATAAGCCTCTGTGTGTTTACTTGGGTCTGAGTGGCTGCAGACCAGGTGGGACACAGGAAAACTTTCAGCTACAAAAGTTCACATGAATTCAAGTGACTGAATAGCAATAGTAAATGGCAATGGGTAAGCTGAAAAAAACCCACTCCTATTTACTGCACCCGAGAGGGGCACAAAAGCACGGTCCAAGAACAATCCTGTACTTTGGAGGACTGAGGTCACAAGACACTTGTCCTGTTTGTTTGGAATTTTCCAAAAAGCATGGAGATTATCCTCACACAGCTTCATTCATGGACCACATTCAGACAGGAGGTGTGCTTACTTTTTCCTCACAGGACTTGAAGAAATCAAGCAGCGACTGCCCTGGAAACCTCCTTCCTGATGTCTAGCTGTCATAGTGCTACAGTATGTTAGGCAGGATGTGTGGAGAGAAAAGCTACCAACAGTCTCACCCAGTTGTGAAACTCACCTACTATAAAGAGAGCTCACCTGGCAGGATATGCCCATCAGTGTAATGGTGGCACAGATGTCTTGAAGGGTAACTAACAGCTAGCTGTCTGATTACATTGAATAGGAAGGGGCTCATGCCTGGTACTATAAACTTGACCAAGAACCATGACTAAAAGGGTCGTAAACCCTAGAGGAGAGCCTACCATTATCATTTTGCTAAATGTCATCTAAATACTTATCCTTATAGCAAGAGACTAGTATAGCCTTCACCTCTCAGCAGAGAAACTTCTGTTTGCATTGGACAGAGATTAACACAGAGAACCACAATTGACCAAATGCAGAGAATAAGTGACAGCACAATTCTCATCCCCAAATGGGACACCTATATCACATTTTCCACAAGGCTCAAGGGATATTGTAGATGGGGAGGGGGACTGCTGATAACAGTGCCTTCTGGACATGACAGGCAATTGTGCTCATGAACTCTCAACAGCTGTGATTGCTTACCCAAGACCTACACTAGAATAACCTGGGCAATATCTCAGCTTGAATGGGAAGGGGCTCACAAGGCCTCACCCTTAGCTGAGAAGCTACAGGCAGTTGATAGCAACAGGGGAGAGAAAGTCAGTTTTCTTCATGAGTGGGACCTCCGGTAGGTTGCCCGTGCAATAGACAGCCCTATATCCATACATGTATGTGGGTAGTGTTGTTGGTTGTTTTTGCTCTTTACTCTTTTTTTTTTTTTTTTTTTTTTTTTTGTTTTTTCGAGACAGGGTTTCTCTGTGTAGCTTTGCGCCTTTCCTGGAGCTCACTTGGTAGCCCAGGCTGGCCTCGAACTCACAGAGATCCACCTGCCTCTGCCTCCCGAGTGCTGGGATTAAAGGCGTGCGCCACCAACGCCCGGCCCGCTCTTTATTCTTTTAGGGGGCTTGCCATCCAGCTCCCAAATAAATCACACATGGAAGCTTATTCTTAATTATAAATGCCTGGCCTTAGCTTGGCTTCTTTCTAGCCAGCTTTTCTTAACTTAAAATTATCCCATCTACCTTTTGCCTCTGGGCTTTTCCCTTTTCTTCTGTAAATCTTACTTTCACTCTTACTCTGTGAGTGGCTGTGTGGCTGTGTGGCTGTGTGGCTGTGTGGCTGTGTGGCTGTGTGGCTGGCCCCTGAAGTTTTCTTCCTTCTCTTCTCTTATTCCTTCTTCTTTTCTTCCCAGAGTTCTCCTTCTATTTAGTCTCTCTGCCCGCCAGCCCTGCCTATCTTTTCTCCTGCCTTGCTATTGGCTGTTCAGCTCTTTATTAGACCATCAAGTGTTTTAGACAGGCACAGTAACACAGCTTCACAGAGTTAAACAAATGCAATATGAGTGAATGCAACACATCTTTGTATCATTAAACAAATGTTCCAGAGCATAAACAAATGTAACACATCTTCGACTAATATTCTACAACAGGGCAGCTCTAGTTGGACTCAGTAAAAGGGAGGGAATGATCTGGGAGAAGTTGGAGGTTAGGGGTGAGGAGTGAATTTGATCAAAATTAAAATTCACTCATGGAATAGAAAGGCAAACAGTGGGTATTTTTGCCTTTATTTTGAGTTTAAAGAGATGACTGGACACTATCATGAAGAATGGTGTTTGGTTAAGATTTTTGGTTGTTAGGGATGAAGAGGCATCTCAGAGGTTTTATTAGTCAGCGTTCTCTAGACTAACAGAACTTATAGAATGGATGGATAGATAGATAGATAGATAGATAGATAGATAGATAGATAGATAGATAGATAGATAGATAGATAGATAAAGGAGATTTAGTGGAGTGATTTACAGGCTGCAGTCCAGCTAACCCAACAAGTGCTGGCTATGAACAGAAAGTCCAAGAATCCAGTAATTGCTCAGTCCACAGACTGGATGTCTCAGGTCTTCTTGCTGGAATCCTGAAGAAGCGGCTCTAGTGCCAGTGAAGGAATGGACTTGCTAGCAAGGTTAGAGCAAACTAGCAAGGCAAAGAGCAAGCTTCCTTCTTCCATGTCCTTATATAGGCTTCCAGAAGAGGGTGTGGCCCAGATTAGAGGTGGGTTTTGTGGCTCTGCTTCTTCCTCCAGATCATTGGTGCGTTGGTCTGGTCCATGAGACTGGAGGGAGTTGAAGTGGAGAACAATGTTCTGACAGCTCTGGATATGATGGAGACAGCCCTTCAGGAAATGATTTCGGTGAATCAGCTCAGCTTTATTCCAGAGTATAGGAAATATATAGGACTGGGGAGCCTGGGGACAAACCCTAATTTTCGTTATGTGGCGTGCTCCTATCATAGGGCTTCATCTGTGGCAGCAGGGTCCAATAGCGAAGCTCCTAGTACAAGTCTTAGGTACCATAGGTGCAGCAGGGAAAAGGCTTCTAGCAGGAGACTGTGCTCAGGGTCATGCTAAAGATAAACCAGGTATCCTGGCTTTGAGACAGCTTTCAGATAAGGTCAGTCCTCTGGGCCCAGGGACTTTCTCCAGATATGAGCAGGTAAAGAGCAGGAAGTCTTGCTGGAGGAGGTGGTGGTGGTGGTGGTGGTGGTGGTGGTGGTGGTGGTGGTGGTGGGTCCCCATGTCACAGAGCTTTGGAAAAAACTGCCAGGCCATGATAGACTGCAACCTCTGGCCATCAAGGCCTTCCAACAGGTTTTCCCAGCTCAAATGATCTGGACTAAAGGTGTGTCTTCCCACCTCAAGATTTGAATTAAAGGTATGACTTCCTATCTCAAAGATCTAGATTAGGAGTTTATCTTCCTACTTCAAATTAAGCAAAAATCCCTCACAGCTGTGCTCTCTATTTTTGAGTTTTAGTTAATTCTGGATGTTGTCAAGTTGACATCCAAGAACAGCCATCAAAATGGTTAAGAATGCTGGCTACTCTTGCAGAAGTCCTGAGTTTGTTTTCCAGTGCCCACACAGTGACTCACAATTGACTGTCACTCCAGTTCTAAAGGATCTGACAGTCTTTTCTGGACTCTGAGCACATCTGCATTCCCATGTGCAAGTACCACCCCATATACGCTTAATTAAACACAATAAGACACAGCTTTAAAAATGGAAAGATGTTAGGTCGTCATCATATACTGGTAGCGAACACTTCTAATTCTGATTTTAATTAGAGTATTTATTGTGAATGGGTGTTGAATATTATTAAATACTTTTTCTGAATTTATTGCATTTATTTTTCTCTTTTATCTGTTCATGTGATAGATTCTCTAATTTCAAACCATCACAAACTACTCTCATTAGCACTGCTATGATAAAAAATATCTGATCATAATGTAAATGTGTACACATGGTGGCAGGCAGACTAGGGGTTCCCAAAGACATTGGTACTCCAATCCCTGGGACCTGTGAAAATGTTACTTTACATGTCAGGAGCATGGAGTTCCCCAATGGAAAAAACATGACAGACTTCAGGATGGAATGGGTTCCATGTAATGAAGAGACCTTGAAATCAGAGGAGGAAGGCAGAATCGAGGGCCAAGGAAGTGCATGAGCAAGATACAATTTGAGGTTGCTGTCTTTGAAGGTGGAAGAAGGCCCTCAGTTGGGGGATGCTGGTAGCAGCAGCCTTCAGCTGACAGCCAGCAACACAGCTCACCCCACCCCACAGGTGTAAGGGCCTGAGCTCCGCAAACTACCTAAGGGATCTGGAGAGGGATTTTCCCCTAGAGCTTCCAGACAGGAATGTATTGCCCCTGCAGGTGCCTAGACAGTCGTGTGGTGGGAGCACACTGGCCTTGAGACCCACAGAATGTCAGATGATGAGTGTCTAAGCCTCTGCTTTTGCTGACATGTTTTGGCATCCAAAGGATACAGATGTACATGATCAACATTTCATACTCGCTGTCCATACGTGATTCAGTTCCACACATGTTTGCTCAGTGGCGAGTTTGTCATGTGCTTTGTCCACTGCTCCCGTCTGGTCACTGTCACTGTTACTCCTACCTCGAAGAGCAAACGGAGAGAGGGAAGCCCCTGTCTCTTCGCTCTCCAGAACTGCTTGCTTATTTCTTGGGTATCTGTCACAACTCCCTCGTTAATAATCACTTGGCTTTGGTATATTTTTAAGTTGTATTTTCGTAGTATAATATATGTGCATATTTAAGGCTCAGATGGTACCACTTGTGATAAGAACCCGCTCATATCGGTTCTTACCCATCCTCTTCTGGAGTCATCTTAAGTCTTAATACTTGAGCTGCTGCATTGCACACTTCCATTCAGACTTCTGAGCATTGTGCTATATTAGCTCTCTGTTGTAACGAAATACCACAAACACAGTGTCTTAAAGGAACACACATTTATTTGTCTGTTACTCTGCTGGAAACGAAGTCAGAGTCTCAAGGGACCATGGCCCAAATGCTGGCAGAGCTGTTTTTCCGGAGGCCCCAGGGAGAGTCCTTCCCCAGCTCTCCTGCACAGAGAGACTGCTTTGCTCTATCGCTATCTCCGCCTTTGAGATATTTGCAATCTTCTTCTCCAAAGTCCAATTGCCATTTGCTTCCACCCACAAGTACACACAATATAATGGGATTCACCCAGGGACATTTAGGGATAATCCAAGAAAATCTCCCCATCTTAAGGGTTTGACTTTAACTAGATGTCTCTTTTGCCATTTGCTAGTATACACAGGCTCCAAAGGATAACATCTGGACATCTGGGGGTCAGGACTCAGCTAACACACATGCTTTTTCTGAAGCCATTGGCTTGTCAGTGTGGGTTTCACTAGCTGATTTCCTACTGTGCGACCTGCCCCTCCCAGCATGCATACCTACACAGTTCTCTTCCTCCATCTTCTCAGTACAGTTACGCTGCCACCTTTAAGCTAACTCGGTATTCAGTATTTTATTATTACGACTGATAAATATTATTCACGCGTAAAGATGAAGTCGACTATGCTTTGCTTTTTCCTTCTTGAGCAATGATTTAAAATATATATATATATATATATATATATGTCTTAGTTTTCCGTTTGGTTATTACCAATTCAACCTTAAGCCTCATGAGCCTGTGTATTGTCAGTTTTAATGTTTGCTTGAGGGATGTTCTCCTTGGACCTCCTCTCATCTGCTCTGACTTCACCCCCTACATCTGCCACACACTGTCATCCAAGCTCTTGTCTCTACATCATCCTAGGAAAGCTCCTGGCCTCACTCATGAGCTGGGCCACAGGTCTTGGTCTGCCCCATCATTTCAGTGGAATACATCTTCATTAGCTTCTGAGAAGAGGTGCTAAGGGAAGTCCTTATTCTCTCTTAGATCAAACACTGTGTCAGGAAATTGGACACTGTGTAGGAAATTGAGCAGAAGGAGAAATGCAAGCCAGCCAGATAACCTAGAGCAGAGGAACATGGAAGGTCACAACCTTCTTTCTCCATCATATACATTTGAAGGGGAAAAGCACTCCTGAGAACATAATTTGTGAAGAAAATGGAAGCGAGATAGGTCTAGAATAAAAGACCCCAGAAAGCCAACAATGTATGGGCCATACATGGACCCTGATTCAAATAAAAATCTGTGCCATTAAGGAGATAGTTAGAAATTGGAACACTAGGTTCTGATGACATTGTTTAAAAATTTAAAAACTCTGTGTGTGTGTGTGTGTGTGTGTGTGTGTGTGTGTGTGTGTGTGTGCACGCATTTGTGTGTAGGTGTGTAGGCCCACATGAGCCTTGCATGTATTTGCAGATCAGAGAGCAACAATTCTCCTTTCACCATGTGAGTTCTGGGAAATGAACTCAGGCTGTTAGCCTTGACAGCCAGCACCTTACCTACTAGGCCATCCTGCTGGCTTGATGCTGTCTAGTTTCAGCTCAGGTAGAGTAAAGGTGTCACAGTATATTTTTAGGCACTTATCTTTGGGAGAGCTACATTGAGAGTTAAACAGACATATATACCTTTTTTTTGTTTGTTTTTGTTTTGGTTTTTTGAGATGGATTTTTCTGTGTGACCGTGGCTGTCCTGGAACTCACTCGGTAGACCAGGATAGCCCTAAACTCAGAGATCCGCCTGCCTCTGCCTCCTAGCTTCCATCTCTACCTTTTAAGTGTTTGAGTTTTTCTACAATAAATCAGGTTTTAGATTCACAAATTAGAAGGAAAAAAAAACCAAAACAATGTATCACCTACCACCACTATCATTACCAACAAATGCAGCCGCAGCTGGATGTGAACCATCAGAAGTGGTTTTGTTTCTCAGATGTTTGAAGGGTTTTTCATATCACTGTCTTTAACTCAGAGGATTCATTCTGGAAATGTTTCAGTGCTTTTTTGTGTGCTGATCTGGGTAGTACACAGCCTTCCTTCCTGCCCTGCTTTAGGAGAACTCATCTGTTACTTTTCTTCTACTTTTCTTGCTCAGACCCCTGGGCATGGCAGCCATTCTCCCTTATTCACTCACTACACTGAACTGAACAGTTTTAATCTTGAATGTTTTGCTTCAGAAATGGCATTATTTCTTTGATAGTTTTTTTCATCTCATTTTCTCATTTTTTAGTTTTGAAATTCCCATTATTGGGATGTTGAATTGATGCTATTTTCACTGGGATCCCATTATGTTTGGAGGTAAAATTAGAGCAAATTGGTGCCTTTTTACAGCAGGTTTTCCTATCTTGGACAAACTGTGTCTCCACTTACTGTAAAGCCCCTTTCAGATTTATCAACTGAGTGGAAATTTTTCCTTCATTCTGCACACTTTAATAGTCTCAGGTCTAGCCGTTTTGTTTTCCCTTTGTGGCGTTTTAAAGTGGAATTTGTTATTCTATTCTGTTTGCTAGCTGGTTATTGTTACATGTGGGAAAGCTATTACCTTTGTTATTTTAAAAGTCCCTTTGCCATTCTCTTCTCCCTGAAAGTTTTCACTTGGCTATTTCTTTTTTTTTTTTCCTTCAGGTATACATCTATAGAATCTACCCAAAATGACTTTTGCCTTTTCTTTTAAGATTTATTAACTTTATTTCTCAAAAACAGGTGTTAGGGGGCTGAGAACATAGCTCAGTTTGAAAAGAACTTGCCTTGCAAGTCTGAGGACCTGAGTTCGAGTTCCAGACCTATGTTTAAAATAATCAGGGCATACGTTTGTATCCAGTGCTGGGGAAGTAGAGACAGGAAGATTACTGGGGCCTGTGGGTTAGCCTAGTCTACTTGGTGAGCTCCAGGCCAGTGAGATACTGTGCCTAAAAAAAAGGTGAATTGTGCCGAAGGACCAAGACTTGTGTTAATTTCTGGCCACAAACCTGCATAAAACAGGTGATTGTGCACTCCTTTAACCCTAGCACTTGGGAAATAGAGGCAGGCGGATCTCTTGAGTTTGATGCCAGTCTAGTCTACACAGTGAGTTCCAGGACAGCCAGAGCTATATAGTGAGGTCCTGCTTCAAAAAACCCAAAACCAAAAGAACCTGCATACACACAACACACATACACATTAAAAACAAAACAATAACAACAAAACAAAACAGAAACCAAGTAAATAACAATAACATAAAACCCACATGCACAAAAATTCCAAAACAAACAAACAAACAAACAAACAAACAAAACTATGTGTTGTATCCTTTCTAAGGCTCTTCTTCCCACATGGAGGCTGGGTCACAGTCTGGGGGCCTTTGGGTTCTAATAAACCTCATGGAAGGGAATTGTACCTCTCTTTTCTTTGACTGGCCACTGCTGCTCATCTGTTACAGAGGGCAGCTGGGGAGGGGGATGAATGAGGACACTTTCTTACATATAAGACACAAACGTCAGAAGCACCATAATGAATCCCATTGCATTTTAGAAAAACCCTTCTCACTCTTCCAATTAATTAATTAGTAACTAACTAGGTCTGAAAAGGCATGTAGGCTCTTGTTTTGTCCTGTGGCTTTTGATCCATTCTGACCAAGGAAGGAAGGGCAGTCTCAGTCTCTAAGAACTGGGGCTGACTGACCTGATGCCCTTAGCCAGGCCTCAGTGTTGTCAATTCCTGGGTCATGGAGTCTTCTGTGTCTTCCATGGTATTACAGGACACCAGCAGCAGACAGGTCACTGCAAGATCAGGGAACTTGAGATAAAATTAGGTCACATCATAATTACATTTAAACACAAAACCAAGTTGGGACCTACAAATACCAAGTGTAGCTGCCTTGGCAGTAAGGGCTTAATGTTGCTTTTCTCCCATAGCTTAGCCAGGCTCCATTCTGTGGTGATATTTTGTTTATGCACCCCAATAAAGCTTATCTGGGGATCAAAGGAAAAAGCCAGCCACTATATTAAACATAGAAGTCGGGCAGTGGTAGCACATGCCTTTAATCCTAGCATTCAGGAGACAGAGATCCATGTGGATCTCTGTGAGTTCAAGGCCACACTGGGAACAAAGCCAAGCGTGGTGGTACATGCCTTTAATCCCAGCACTAGCTAACCATAGAGGTCTGGAGGTCTGGACAGACAGACAGGAAGTGATAGAGCTGGGCAGAAAGAGGAAGTGATGTAGCTGGGCAGAGAGAGGAAGTAAGATGGCGGTGCACAGAAAGGTATAAAGGCGTGAGTATACAGGAAGTAGCTCTCTCTTGAGGATGAGGATTTCAGTCAGAGGATTCATGGAGTTGGTGAGGTAATAGCTGGTGGCTGTGGCTTGTTCTATTCCTCTGCAGTTTTCACCCCAATATCTGGCTCTGGGTTTTTTATTAATAAGACCATTTAGCAATTCGTCCTACACCATTCTTCTGGACGCAGATTCAAAAGATGGAAATTATGGTGACATGAGAAGGAAAAGGAACCCTCACTCTGAGTTTGGTTGAAGCCTCACTGGTCAGCTGAAAAACAAGAATTTCAGAACAATTAACATTTGCTTAGAGCCTTCTCCTCCAAATGTGTACCTACAGATTTCTAGGAATCTCACTAGAAACTCTCTTTACAATAAATGATGAATCCTAGTCCTTCTGCTACATCCTGTGCAACCCTACTGGCTCTTGGTTTTCCCTTACTGAAAAGTTTCTGCACCCCAATAAGCCTCTCTGTCAACACAGCAATCCAAATCAGACCAAACTGAATCAAATTAAGAAAAAGCCTATGTTTAATGGGTAAAACGCTCCTAGGTGATTTTCCAGGCCCCAGAGAAGAGACAGGGAAGAGAGTAAAAAAAAAAAAAAACATATGTCTGTTTTCTGGGGTGCAGTTTAAATACCCTGTGGGAGTGGTCTGGAGCATCTCTGGGGTTTGGTGGACTTGAGACAGGGCAGGGTTTGGGGGGAGAGAGATGGGGGAGGGGAGTTGAGGTGGAGCTTCCACCAGAGCGTCCCAGACTCTTTGGGTATATGGGTGCCAGTTCATATCTGACCACTTCCTTCCTGCATGCATGGGGAAGGCTTCTATCCATCCTGAAAAAGTGTCAACCATAGTTAAGAGATAATGGAGTTTTTTTTTTTAATGTGTGGGCATGTGAGTGAAATCGGCCTGCCAATCCTCACCTGGTTGGTGTCCTCAAGGCTGGTTCAGAGGCTGACATATCTGGAGGGCCCCCGTGGATTGGCCTTGGAACATCTCTGGCAGGAGGAGTGAACCTGTGAAATGTAGGCTCAAGGATGGATGGAGTCAAAGAGGGGCTCTAAAAAATGGAACAAAGCTTTGGGGCCTGTGTGTAAGGTCTGGTGGATGTCTGAACTGATGGACAGTGCCTGGTCCTGAGGAAGGACGAGGCAGTTATTCAAGTAGAATCATCCATCCTTTGTCTGCATGGCCTCTTTTTTCAGGAGTTTGTCCCTCTCCTCTGGTTGATAACAGGGTTGATAGGAGAGTGTCAGAAACAAAACGTGTTCTGTTGGTCCAAAGGAGCTAGAGGCCAGTCCCCAGGCTACTGAGTCAGCCTTGGCACTGCCTAAGGCCACTGGGTCCTTGGAGGACTGGTGTCCCCAGAAGTGAATTATGGCTACTTCTGCAGGGAGTTGGAGGGCCTCCAAGAGCTTGACTATAAGGGATCCGTTAACTATGGGAGTGCCCCTGGTGGTGAGGAAGCTTTTTTTCCTCCACAGGACAGAATGAGTATGGGCTATTAAAAAGGCATATTTAGAGTCAGTATAGATGTTAGCCATTGACCCTAGTTAAGGCAATTAATTCAGCCTTTTGTGAAGAGGTTCTCATTGGCAGGCAGGTCGCTTCAGCTGTTTTAGTGGAGGTGACCACTGCATACACCGCCTTGCCATTTCCTGATCTGTCTGTAAGAGAACTTCTGTCAAAAAACAGGGTGAGTTGGAAGTTTGTGAGCGGTTGATCTAGGAGACCAGGCTGGTATGAGCGTAAGGCCTCCACAGACTGGGCAGGAGTGAGAGGAGGTACCAGAGGGGGAGGGGACAGTAAGGAGGGTTGCAGGGTTTAGGGCAGGGCTGGAGGCCATGGTAATTTGAGAGTTTTCTAGAAACAGTTAGTGAAAAACCTAGACTCATGAGGGCCCAAGGAACGAGAGAAAGAAATGCCTCAGAAGGTCTGAGAGGCAGTGGATGGAGTAGACCATGATTGGCTGGAGCAGGGTGATCTTGAGAGCTTGCCATGTGAGTTCCGCTGTTGCTGCTAGGGCTCTCAAGCATGGCTGCCATCTGCAGACAGTGGGGTTCAGTTGTTTGGACAAGAATGTGATGGCCTGGTTTGAAGGCCTGACTGGTTGGACAAGAACCCCCATGGCTCCTCCCAATCTTTCATCTGTATAGAGGTAATAGGGTCGGGAGGGGTCTGGAAGAGCTAGGGTGGGGGCCAATAGAAGGGCATCTTACAGTAAAGAGAAGGGATGGTGGATGGTGGCTGGGTGGGTGAGGGGTCCCTTGGGGAATCTCTCTGGCTGCTTGGTACAGAGGGGCTTGGCCATAATGGCAAAGTGAGGGATCCAGTGATGGAAGAATCCCATCAGGCCCCTCTGATCCGCAGTGGTCTGCGGGCTGTAAATCCCTCAGGGCTTGGACCCTGTCAGCGGTGAAGGTCTTAGGCCCTGGGCTGAGTTGAACACTAAATACACCACAGTGGGAGAGCATAGCTGAGCCTTAGGTGGGGAAACACGGTATCCCTGGGAGCCGAGGTAGTTCAGGAGCGAAGAGGTGGCCTGTTGGGACAGAGGCAGAGTGGGGCTGCAGAGAAGGAGGTCATCTACGTATTGGAGGACTGTGATAGGACCGGGGCCAAAGGCAGAGAGATCCCTAGCCAAGACTTTGCCAAAGAAATGAAGGTTGTGCTAAAACCCTGGGGGAGAACAGCCCATGTAAGCTGTCTGGAGGAACAGGGGTCGGGGTCCTCCCAGGTGAAGGCAAAGAGGAAGTGTGAGTCAGGGTGTAGAGGGACAGTGAAGGAGGCATCTTTCAGGTCCAGAACAGTAAAGGGGAAGGTGGCAGGAGGGAGGCTAGACAGGAGGTTGCATGGGTTGTTAACCACTGGGTGTGTTGGAATAACTGCCCCATTAATGAGGTGGAGGTCTGGAACTAAAAAGTCAGCCCCAGAGGGTTTACACATGCATGGGAAGAATGGAGGTATCGCAGGGTGAGTTGATAAGAATTAAAAGTCCCTGAGATAAAAGGCCGGTGATAATAGGCTTAAGGTCTCAGTGACGGGTTTCAGAAATAGGGAATTGGGGTCTGGAAGGGAAAGAAGAAAGGTCCTTAAGGTGAATTAGAACTGGCTGGTGGTGAGTAGCCACCACTGGAGTTGAGGTATCCCACACTTGGGGATCTACTGGATAAGGGAGGGTTGGGACAGGACAGACTGGGGTAGGAACTTGTGAGGCTACTAAGGGGAGAAGAAAGTGGGACTCAGGAGAAGGTGTGGGGGGCCAAGGTGAGCGTGGCCCCAAAGTGGCTGAGAATATCATGACCAAGCAGAGGTGCAGGGCAAGCAGATATGACTAGAAAAGAGTGTGAGAAGAATCGCCCTGCAAGAATACAGGGAAGTGTCAGGGTCTTAAGTGGGAAGTAAGGGGTCCTGTCCACCCCCATAACAGAAATTGGCAAGGGAACTGTAGGTCCCGAGTGAGATGTCAAAACAGAATAGGTAGCTCCCATGTCCAATAGAAAGTCAATGGACTTACTCACAACTGGCAGCATCATCCTAGGCTTGGAGAGGGCAATGAGGAGTCACCAAGTCTAGGCCACATCAGTCCTCCACCAGGCTGAGGAGTTCAAAGGCTGGAAGAAACTCAGATACCAGTGTTGGTGAAGCTGGACATACATGGCATGGCATAGAGGATGAGCCCTTATGGGAGCATTCTGATTTGAAAGCTATTACGGTCCAGCCCCAAGAGCTTTCTTCCAGCATCCAAGGAAGGCACTACAGCTGGCGAGGAAAACTACCTATCTATGAATAAATCTACGCACACCACACTCTTTCAGTCCATCACTTTATTGTTCTAAGTAAACTTTTTTAGATCTACAGCTTCTTTTCAGGTCTCATTCTTCAAGCTCCTCTCTTGTCTGACTATCCATACATTTCTAACAGGAGACTCCTTGCAGTTCCAAGAAAAGTTTCAAAACCCTCAAGGTCATAACACATTCCTAGAATAGATGATAAGGAGCAGAGCCATTACCATGGTAATGCAAGGTTCCAAGGTCTCAGGACCAGAGGGAGGGGATGCAGTGCCCAGTGAGACAAACTCTGAGACATAGCTTTTTATCAGCAGCCTTGGCAAGTGAAGAGTTGGCAGGCTTTTCTTAGGGTGTTTTGTGTTATAACCTAGGTACACACCTGTGACTCTGACCTTGTGCATAACTGTAAAGTTTTAAACTTATGATCTTACAAAGGCCTTAAGTCTAGTTTGAACTTGCTCTGAGGTAAAAATGAGCTAGATGTGTGCAGTTCATGTTAGACTGAGGAGAGATTATTATTTTCTGTGTTAGTCTGAGCAAAAGGAACAAGGCAGGCTTTAAGTGTCTACAGTCTCATGGGACAATGGATCTGGCTATGATACATATCCTAGTATATTTTCTATATATCAAAATTATACAGCTAAATGAAAAGTCATCTTCCTGACCATCCACAGGTATCTGTGCCAATAAGATTGAGATGTAATAATCATGGGATTACATATATACATTACATGAAGATGCATGGTAATGGGGAGATATCATAGCTGTAATTGCATAAGAAGTTTACAACAAGAAACAGCTAATTCATTCAAAATGCAAGAACTCGAACACACCTTGCATGATGGCTTAATCCTCTACCAGAATCCTTGGTTCTGATAGGTTGACCTTTCGAATACTAGTTGTCACCAGCTGTATACTCCCATGGCCTTTTGCTACCAACAGCTCTCAATAAATACCATGACCTGTGGCCCTGCTGACCACATTAGAACTGGCAGAGAATTCTTATCTCCTCCTGCCCTATATTCCTTTCTCTGCCAAGCCATATCACTTCCTATTTCAACCTTCCTAGTGATGGTATTAAAGGTGTGTGCTACCACTGCCTGGCTCTGTTTCTCTTTTTGACTGAATTAATCTTGTGTAGCCCAGTATGGCCTTGAACTCACAGAAATCCAGACAGATCTCTGCCTTTGCCTTCTGAGTGCTAGGATTAAAGGTATGTGCTACCACTGCCTGACCTCTATGGCTAACTCTGTGGCTGGCTCTGTCTTGTGATCTTCAGGTAAACTATTTGTTCAAAATATCACCACAGTGGATGGAGGAGGAATGTGAGAAATATTGGCCACTGAATGGAACATGTGGCAGCACAGGAGGGAAATGGGTAGCTAAGGTTCAGGGAGTCGGGGAGGGGCCAGTGTCTCCAGCAGCATTGTCAGAGCAGAATTTTCAGGTTCCCAGTTCTCGGACAGGCAGGAATCTGGAGGGCACTGTGGCCCTAGCCAACAAGACTGGTGCTGTGGGACACTGGCTGTTGTGGGGAGGGTGGGAATGCAGAACCCAAAAACCATGGACATAGGGCAGTTCTGTCCATTTATCTCTATGTCAACAAAGATTTTCAAGATAGCAGAGGATGGAAAATTCCAAGGTTCTCTCTGGAGGCCACCTTGACTGGTTATCAAGAGGGTACTGTGGCCAGGTCTTAGTGCTCAGAGAAGTCAGGCATTCAGGACAGATGGTATCAGATAGCCTCAACTTGAATAGATTTTGTAAAAGTTACCCCAGGGGCATTTGGGGATTGAATTGCAGGCACCCATTTCTCAAGTCTATGCTGGGACCTGAAGCTTAGCGCAATGCATCCACTGTGATAGGCTTTGGGTCAAAAAAAGGGTGTATGTGGGAAATTCCCTTGAACAGAACATCTTCTGAATAAGTGGTCCCATGGAACAAAGTCTGGCCTTTGTTCTGGAATGGGACCCAGGTGACCTAGAAAACCAGAGGAGGCCCTGGGTCTTTAACGCAATGACTTGGAAAGGACAACTTACCAAGCCAAAAGCTGATCTTAGTCAGGCACAGAGTATGTATTGGGGAGAAGGGTGTTTTCCCACCATACAGCCCTGGGGGAATGTGGGGGAAAATCAGGCCTAGTGGGACCTCTAGATGAAAAGTTTCTGCACCCCAAAAAGCCTTTCTGCCAATGCATCAATCCAAATCAGACTGAGTTAAGAAAAAAGCCCAGTTTTAATGGGTAAAATGCTCCCAGATGATTTTCTGGCCCCCCAGGGAGGAGAAGGGGAAGAGAGACAAAAAACCATGTGCTTGTTTTCTGGGGTATAGTTCAAATATCCTGTGGATGTAGTCTTGAGCATCTCTGGGGGGAGGAGCGGGGTTTGGTGGGCTTGAGACAGGGCAGGGTTTGGGGAGAGAGAGATGAGAGAAGGGTGATGGGTGATGCATCTGCATGCTGTGAATGTGTTGCTCTGATTGGTTGATAAACAAAATGCTGATTGGCCAGTAGCCAGGCAGGAAGTATAGGCAGGATAAGCAGACAAGGATAATTCTGGAAAGAGGAAGGCTGAGTCAGGAGACACTAGCCTGCCATCCAGGGAGCAGCATGTAATGGCTCACAGGTAAAGCCACGGAAAACATGGCGACATATAGATTAACAGAAGTGGGCTGAGTTTAATTGCAAGAACTAGTCAGTAGTAGGCCTGAGCTAATGACCGAGCAGTTTTAATTAATATAAGCCTCTGTGTGTTTACCTGGGTCTGAGCAGCTGTGGGACCTGCAGAAGTTGGGCAGAACCAGGAAAAAAACTTCAGCTACAGAGGGGAGTTGAGGTGGAGTTTCCACCAGAACGTTCCAGACTCTTTGGGTATATGGGTGCCAGGGGCTGAGGCCAAGCTTCCACCAGGACACTTATATTAAAATTCTATCTCGGGCACCTCAGAGCCACCCTATAGCAAAGGGGAGCAGAAGTAGAGGAGGGGAGAGTCCTCCAGAAAACTGCTGAGTATGGGGCTGGAGAGATCACTCAGCAGTTAGGAGGG
Organism: Peromyscus melanophrys; assembly: GCA_902168415.1. NCBI lineage: Eukaryota > Metazoa > Chordata > Mammalia > Rodentia > Cricetidae > Peromyscus > Peromyscus melanophrys. Next base: position 25,524 of record CABHPR010137766.1, read on the forward strand.
CTTGCTGGTTAACCACAGGACTGAAGTTTGGTTCCCAGGACTGAGTCCTAGCACCCAACTACCTATAACTCAGCTATTGGGCATCCAGTGCCCTCTTCTGTCCTCTGAGGGGGCTTGTGCTCACAAATCATGTATATACACATGAAAAAAAACAAAAATAAATGATTTTTAAATAGGAGGGTTGATCAGTGAAATTCCAAAAGCTTCCAAAATCCTACATACAGCCACCACTGGGGTTCTCTTAGAGACACCAACAGCCATGCTTTCCAGTGAGCTCTATTCTTCTCTTGAGCACCTTCCTTTCTAGTTTAGTAAACTCCAACTGTCTTCATATTGGCTCACTCTGAGACACATGTTTGGTTGAATCCACAAATCCTGAGTGGAGGTCTCTAAAAACAATTCCCCCAGCCACCGCTGGTGACAATATGGTGGGGTGCACAGTCTCTCTGTCCCTATTACTGTTGACAATCCTCCTCTGTGAATGAGAGATCCAATCAAAAGATTTCTCTCACTTTCAGCAGGGTCCAATCCCAAGTGAATTCTGTATGCTTGGACTGTCTTCAAACTTGTTAGAATTCTGCCACTCCTCAAGCTGCATGACCACACATGTGCAGTTCAGTAGCTAAGCAAGGGGTCTTACGTCTTACGTCATCAGTGCATTGCATGATCATGCAAATGTGTGCAGTGTGGTCACGCAATCAGCACATTCATGGCATAGCTCTGTAAGCCCACCTGTGCATGTGCACAGGAATCCTTAAAAAGCTGGACACAGACTTCTCCCCTCTCCTCTCTGTTGTCTCCTCCCCCACTAACCCCCCCCCTCTCTCCTCCCTGCACGTGCTTCTCCCCCAGGCCTGGTTCTTTTGTCCCCCACCTCCTCCTAATAAAGCTCTGATACTGGGTTTTGTCGTGGCTCATGACTCATGATCTTTTCGCCTGGTAACAGTGCTCCTATTGTATTTTAAAGCAACAAAACCCTCCTAGCAAAGCCAGACCCATAAGACATTTCTCCCTCCTCAGCTGTCTCTTAGACCCCTCTGGCTCCCCCTGAAGCATGGAGCAATGATCATAACTGGCTCAACCATGGACATTTTTGCTATAGTTTATTTTAAGCTCAATTTGTCCCAGATTCAGCCTACTGGGTAAAGTCCTTTTAACATCGTCTTTGAGCATTTCCTACTTAACTGCCTGGGTTGTTCCGGAAGTCTCATGCATGTTTCTCATTGTTATTAGAAGGTCACCAAAGAAAACAACTCTCACAGTTTCTAGCCAAGTAGAAGTATTTATTTCAGCCAGCTGGGACTACACTCAGGTATTTGGGACCCATGGCTTTTAAGGCAAAAGCCACATCCTGTTATTTTGCTCAGCAGCTCTAGGGGGAGGTTTTGCTAAAGCAAGCAGTTTAACAGAAGCTAAGATAAGCAGTTAGTGGGTGGGGGAGGTTTGTATAGTAGGCAGTTTAACAGAAGCCAAGATAAATTAGCTTGGGGCATCTTGACCTCAGATTCCTAGATTAGAGTTAGGTAATTTTCCACGAAATTTTTTATCAGGGAGGTCAAATTCTAGTCAAACCTAAAATGGCCTCAGCAAGAACATGGGATGAAGGAACCTCTGTACTGCCTTGCCCTGTTACATTACCTCTGGCCCATCAAGAACCATTTTTTCCCTCAGTTATCCTGGGCTCTTTTAATGGAGAATGGTGTTTAAAGCTAGGCTCTGGGAAATGAAGGTACAGACCAATAGAAAAAGTGTGTGTTCAGTGGGTTCAAAACTCTGGAGCCTATCAACAGTATCTCAGAAATCTAATATCTGGGCGCTAAGTGTTCTTCCAGAGCTAAAAAAATGTGTGCACACACTTGTGTACATGCTAATATTTGTATCCCCATCTCTCTCTTTCTCTCTTTCTCTCTCTCTCTCCCTCCCTCCCTCTACACACACACACACACACACACACACACACACACACACACACACACA